>VMBQ01000374.1:0-255257 GCA_007657795.1 Dreissena rostriformis | reverse complement strand
TTGTACACGATGCTTTATTTTGTGAAAACAGTATTCAGTACAATAATTGTTTCAATAATGAACGAACAAAAAGAGTGTAACGATAACGATACAGCGTGTTTGATTTTTATTTTATTCAAAGGAATTGTCAATGTCAAATAATTCGCGAGATACCCCGGTACTTAAGTTAAAATTCACTACGAAACTTTTAACAGAAATATCATCAAATCTTTAAATAGAAACATAATATTATGCCGAAATTCGTTTGAAACTTTAGACAAAATTGAGTTTGTGTTTATGAATTTGAGCACTGTTTTCGTCAATATTTACCAGAATTTGATGTTAAAAATGGAAATCGGCCATATACGGGATTATCTTTGTTTTGACAGATGACATCCGATGGTAATTGTATGAAGTATGCAGAGAAGCTGACGAAATGTTAACAAAATCGCGCAGAAGTAAATATATCAGCGTATTATCTGTATCTGTTTCTAATTTTCGTTCATTTGAAAATTATTTAACATTTTTTATAGTATACAATCAGTATTTGTAAATATTTATACTCGGGTAATCGCCGCGTGTAAAGACGCGGCGTGATTCTGCGGATCGATGCCGAGGCAGAAACGGACGCGGCGGTTTTTATTTGGAGAAAACAGTTTGTGTTTCGAAACATGGAAACTGAAAAAAAAATCACATTAACGTTGCCAGAACGTGATTTACATTCAAAGGCCGCACAGATAACCATTTTCCCTATCACTGTGCTTAACCAGTGAAAAAAAATCACGAAAATATCAATAAAAACAGACAAATAAAAACCCGAATTCTGAGCTATCGCTTATCTTCTTAGCGCACGCGAAAATGCTTGTTCATGTGTGACGTCACACAGCAGTGGAGAACAGGGGAGATAAGCGAATCAACGCTTTGCGAGTTACGATCATAAAAGTCAACAAAATCATCTTTTTATGTTAAACACAACACTAAAACATCATTTACCCGACAAGTTAATCATATTTCAATGTAAATAGCGTTAAATATACTGACTTTGGATTTTCTCTGAAATTGACCTTTAAAGCATAACATTTAAAAGCACATTCTAACTAATTAAACGTAATACAAGAACTGGCTTTATCTAAATAAATACACAAATTTGTGTGATCCACTTAGATTCATGTTTTACCCGAAAACCGAAATAAGCAAAATACAAGCCTTGGATTCTAAAAAAATCACAAAACTGATATTGAATATGCAAAGACTCAAATAAAAGAACAATAATTATAGTCAATATTTAAAACAAATATGCAAATATATGTGATTCACTTAGATTCCTGCTATGCTCGAAACCGAAATAAGCAAATTACGAACAATGGATTCTAAGAAGTAAATAAAACTGACATTGACTATCCTATATGCAATAAGCGTTTCTTTGTACAAAAGTGATAGACAAGTTTGATGTTAAAAATAATAAGTGTAAGTCAAAAATGTTAACCGTATCCAGTATCCGTTCCTCATGCATTCACTTCGCATAAGCAATTTATACTCGGCACATGTTGACAGACGACATGCACATGTTGACAGACGACATGCATATGTTGACAGACGACATGCACATGTCGACAGACGACACGCACCGGTTGAAAGACGACAAACACATGTTGACAGACGACATTCACATGTAGACAGACGACATGCACATGTTTACAGACGACACACACATGTTGACAGACGACATGCACAAGTTGACAGACGACATGAAAATGTTGACAGACGACACGCACATGTTGACAGACGACACGCACATTTTGACAGACGACATGCACATGTTGACAGACGAATTGCACATGATGACAGACGAAAGGCACATGTTGACAGACGACAGGCATATGTTGACAGACGACACGCACATGTCAACAGACGACACGAACATGTCGACAGACAACATGCATATGATGACAGACGACAGGCACATGTCGACAGACGACAGGCACATGTTGACAAACGACATGCACGTGTTGACAGACGACACGCACATGTTGACAGACGACATGCACATATATTATTAAGTAATTATGTATTATCTTCATTGGTATTAAGGGTCGGTACTCTGAATGCCCGGCACTATCTGCTTAAGGCCGATAGCCCATGCCGACGTTTCACACATACAACTGTCGGTTTCACTTCGTTTCACTTCATTAGGATTATTGTTAAGATTACAAAAGATTGTTATGACCAAATAGTATTCACCGCGCCATTTTTGCTGTTCGGAAAGGGCTTAGACTGATCAGAAAGAGCCTGTCATATGTTTATTGTTGCATTTTATTTAATTACTTTTACATATATATGTGAGTATATCAAAAAGACACTATCATACCAACAATTAATACATTTGCTTCATTTTAAGACGTGTATAACCTTGTGTGTTTCTGTGATTAATGCGGGATTTTTGTTGAGTATGAGCGGTGTTTGATCTCCTCGAGTGTTACATACTTTTTCGTATTTCGCGAGGGACATTAAACCGAGTGGCAGTGTACTCGGTGTTTCAAATCGTGCACAAAACGCACGTGGTATTTCTGAAATTACTCTTGTATTGGTTAGATGGCCATCTGGGACAGCGAAACGGTGGACTCAATAATATTTACTACACTCATACTTTGACTCGATCTGACAAGAACTTGACAGGTGATTTGCGCGTTGACATGATAATTATGCAACCTTGTATTGGTCGTTGGTGTTTAATACATTGTGTCATATCGCACCGCATGCATCATAAATATTATTTCATGTATAATAAATAAATCAATACTCTAAAAAAATTATATTTAAGTCATTTCTTTTCTTTGCACGCCTTAATGAGTATAAGACCATCTATAGGTGATACAACTTGTTGACACATGTTCGAAAATATTGGTTGATTTTGGAGTACAATATTGTGTGCGTCAATATGTGTTATCATGGGAGCAGGCCATTGATAAACGATTTACTTTAAAGGGCACTTCGTGTTAGAATTAGGTATCTCTTTAATCTTTACTCTCCCGCTCAAAATTTACTAGTTATGGAACATAACGTCAATTCAAACTTTTAAATGGCTAATATGGCATGTATACCTATTATAATAGTGCTGAGGGTTATTTACTCAATCATATGTGCAGCGAATTCATTTCAGAACCGAATTCATTTCAGCACAATGAACATCTTACCAGTTTATAAACGTTGTATGTCTTGTACAGTTGAAGGAGTTGCAGTAAGTCCTGGTGGGAAGAGGATATATCTGACGGACATTGATAATGGTAGGCTTGTGACCCTGACCAGGGATGGAGCAGTCATAGCCAGACTCAAGGATCCTGCATTCAAACATTGTGGTCAAGCATGTAACATACACGTGGCAGCCACAGGACATGTGTTTGTCTTTGGTAATACATCTGTAAGTCAAGTATGTACTAACGGCAAGAAAATCCTCGCCACATTCGATATTTATGGCTGCCCTAGCTCTGTCTACTTCATAGCAGACAGAAGCAAGTTACTTGTTGGAATACTTTGTTACGACAGCATGCTTGAGTTCAAAACAATAATTTTATGATTTCTTAAATGAGATCTCACATTTTGTTGAACAGTCTGAAACAGTGTATTTTGTATTTTATTTCCATAGAAATGTGTAATTTTGATTGAAAAACTTCCATGTTACTATCCAATGGTCTTGTCAGTGTGCGTGTTATTTAGTGGTACAGTTTTAACGTCATCTGTATATCAATGCTGTTGTGTTGCATCATCAATTGGTTTTCCATATTTAAATACCTGTTCATATAACAATTGTGTGTTGAGTACATTTAATAAAACCGTCATATATCGTGTTCGCCATTCACGATAACTATTTTAGGTTTATCCTTCAAAATCGAACCAAAATCCAGAGCGTATTAGGAATCAAGAAATTGATTTAAAACAAAGTAACGAATATAAATGTTAAATGCAAATTGTCTTTTTTATTTATAACACAAAATGTCACATGTATTTCGTGTATATGAAACATTAGCAATACGCTATATAGTTGCACATCTGTAAACATGCTTCCCTAAAAATGTGAACAAACTGTTTATAAGCAGACATATTTTGTTATGGTTCATGTATGTAAATACATTTATAGTATAAACATGTAAACAAGTATGCTCATTTGCAAGTTTGCAACATTATTTGTAATTTTGTTTTTAATGTAAATTGTTTAAATTCTATTTCGACTTTTCTATTATATTATATAAATACAGAAACAAAATAAGTGTGGGTATTATACAACGATAGGAAGAGACCAATGTTTTGAAAGAATTTACGGAAATTCCAAGATTGTTTTTAGTAAATAGAACGTGCTTAAACGCGCGATCTAGAAAACTCGACCAACAACTTATGTCTGTATTACTTCGCGCAATAAACCATATAAATAATACATATTTTTTTATGAGCTGATCCATATTTGACGTCTAGTTAATTGCGCATCTAATTTGCATTTTTCAACCGACTATCTTTACAGTATTTAACAATATATATTACATAACATCGATGACTCACTAAATGTAAATTAATAAATTTGACGTCATTTTGATTTGAATTATAACAATTTCTCATCACGTAAACGCGCTTGTTTATGATTTTAGTGGAAACAGCGCAGACTTTAAATTAAAATAGTTTTGCTATTACACACACGAATGGTATTTTATTTATTGCATATTTGAAATAAGTAAGGGCTAAGTGTCGTGTGTTGCGGTTATAAGCAACGGTTTGTCGTTCTGATGTTTGTAATCAAGCCATTCGGGTTATCGTCTTCGTTGTTTTGTGTAATCATAATTATGTGAAAAGAGCAATAGTCAAATAGTAAAATCCTGTGATACCGTATTATGTATAAGATGTTTTCTGCCTACCCGTGGTATTTTCCATTTATTGATATCTGTATTGTAAAATGAACCGACATGCAAATACAATGCTGTAATTGTTCACACTACATTCGACGCCTTAATATTAAACGAATTACATGAATGTTCACCTTTTTGTAAAACTTCTTAATTGATAATATTGTGATTGTTAGCGTGTTGGTTGTAGTTCCATAACTAATACATTATTAATATTTCTATTTGTGTCTTCACATGCATATACTATTTACGTTTATATTATTATACAAATCAGACGTATATAATAATTAAAACACACATTTTGTTTGTTCAGACACAGTTATAAGTTTGTTGTATTATGCGAAGAAATACGATGTCCCTGGGCTAGAATCCCATTGCAATGCATTCCTGAAAGACACCATTGATGCAGAAAATGTGTTCACAGTTTTCGACAAGGCAATTGTGTTTGACGATGTACAGATGAAGGATAACAGTTTGGAATTTATCATGTAGCAGTCTCGAAGCGTTTTAGAGTCAAATGAATTTGTTAAAATGTCTAAGTCGGGATTGCAAAAAGTGCTTAAACTAGACATTTTCAACGCCAGTGAGTGTGAACTGTACGTTAGATGTAAACGCTTGGCTGCTCAGAGATGTAGAGACGTGGTGAAAGAGAAAACAGATGAATATATAAGGAAGGAGTTTGGGGACGAAGTGATAAGCTTGATAAGGTTCCCAAACATGACCTCTGAAGAGTTTACCGATGTTGTAGCCTGTGAAAACGTTCTCAACAATGCGGAAAAAGTGAGTGTATGTTTAAGTATTTTAAAACAACTTCATAAATCAAAATTTAATTGTACACCAAGGAAACAATCACATGAGAAATGTTTATTTATAAGGTGTTATAAAATTAGTCATGCATGGAAGTTCAGCAGATCTCAAGATGGTCTTTGTTTAAGTGTGTCTTCGGACTGTAAATTTAAATGCGGTAGATTTGTTTTTACCAACTAACTAGCAGTTATACTTACCCAGAATTTTACGCTTAAGGACGTATGCGGCAGTTTCAATGCAAATTTTCTTATACNCTATCTCACCTCTGTATACACGATATCTGCCCCATACTTGAGTGCTATCTCACCTCTGTATACACAATATCTGCCCCATACTTGAGTGCTATCTCACCTCTGTATACACAATATCTGCCCCATACTTGAGAGCTATCTCACCTCTGTATACATGATATCTGCCCCATACTTGAGTGCTATCTCACCTCTGTATACACTATATCTGCCCCATATTTGAGTGCTATCTCACCTCTGTATACACAATATCTGCCCCATACTTGAGAGCTATCTCACCTCTGTATACACTATATCTGCCCCATACTTGAGAGCTATCTCACCTCTGTATACACAATATCTGCCCCATACTTGAGTGCTATCTCACCTCTGTATACCCGATATCTGCCCCATACTTGAGTGCTATCTCACCTCTGTATACACTATATATCTGCTATATACTTGAGTGCTATCTCACCTCTGTATACACTATATCTGTATATCTGCCCATACTTGAGTGCTATCTCACCTCTGTATACACTATATCTGCCCCATACTTGAGAGCTATCTCACCTCTGTATACACGATATCTGCCCCATACTTGAGAGCCAGCAGCCTGGTTGGAAGTGTGCCAATCCTCACCATTGGCGCCAAGATCACTTTATTCCTGTAGTCCATTTTACTTCATTTGGATCTGGTGTCAGTACTGCATAAAGAAAATTCAATTAACCATTTAGCAGTGATTATTTTACCAGCTAGTCCCGCGTCCTGGACTCACAAAAACCTCTGGGGATGCAAAGTTTTGAATTATGCGAGTCCCAAAAATGCATTGAAATTCCTAAAAATAATAATATAGTTTAATATTTGGACTGGTTCATTCAATTTGGGGACTCATAGATTCGTAAGTTATCCGGTCCTAGGACTCAGATGAGAAAATTTGTAAAAATATCACTGCATTTAGTATATTTACTTTCAAATACATGCCTTTTATTTTGCCCTTTACTTATTTTCCTATAGCTGACCAAATAAATCTTTTATCTTTTGTTAAAGTTATTGCTTTTACATTGAATTTGTTAAGGAAATCTTTTAGTATATTGTGACCTAAAGTTGGGCTACCAAAAAACGTGATCTGGGCTACCTGAAAGTTTTCAAACACTGAGCAGTGTTAGTGATTAGTTGCAACAATTCAACTCTCAGCTTTATAACCCAAAGGGTTGCCAAGATTGCAATGCGCCGTCTATTTTCCAAAGGTGCAAAATTTGATCACCAATGCAAGGGCTAAGGGCAAAGGCTTAGTTTTTGTTTTGTACTCTATCCACCATATTTGAAAACTGTCACAATGATGCAGACTTTAAGTGACGCTATCGCTTAGGTCGCAGTACACCAACCTTTTGCACATCATGATTTGTTGTGTAGCCCAAGTCAATAACAGGGCCCTTGCTACACTTTGGGGGATTGGGGCCGGGCCTTTAGAGGGGGGTATTTTGCATCGTTTTGGGCGAAAAGGGGAATTTTAGAAGATCTTTTCACGAACCATTCAACACTTAAAATTGCTTATATTTTAATTAATTTACATAAATATACATTTAATCAAAGGTCAATAGCACGATACCAGCTGGCAACATAGGTATAAAAGTACAACAAAAAAAAAGAAAAATTGGAGGGGGGAATTTTTAGCTGAAATAGGGGAAAAAAGTACACTATTTGAACAGGGGAATGGGGCCGAATTTTGGCCCCAAAAACGGCCAAACGAGGGCCCTGAATAACGATGTCGAATATTGACAATGTTCCAAATTTCAACATGAAAATGTCAACAAGAATAGTGTGTTGAAACAATGTCGTGTTTTTTAGGATGCATGCAAAGGATAATGTCTGTAGGTTTCCATTCAGGTAAATTTAACGTTCTTGAATTTAATCATTGCTTTCCTCAATTTGTTACGAACGACGTCTGTTAAGGCCTAAATAAAAAATAGGTTTGTTTCTGGTTACATGCCCAAAAAAATGTGGGTCGGTACGTAGGTTTTTTTTCTTACCACAACACTGAATTGAATATTTAATTCATGTCATTATTTTCAGGTATCAGCAGTGTGAAATGCATGACGACATAGTACTAACTTTCAGATATAGTTCTTAACAAGAAGATGTTTGATTCAGATTATCTTTATCTGTAAATTACTGTACAAATAAATTGTTTTACCGCCGTCACTCAAAAGTTTGTTCTGTCACAAAATCCGCATCCGAATGTTATGTTTGAAATTTACATAACTTTCCGCAGTTGCGTAAATTTCAGACATAAAATTCGGATGCAGATTTTGTAACAGAAAAAACTTTTGAGTGACGGCGGTTTAAAAACAGGGTCGGTCGTAGTTCTGGCTTCCATAACTTAAAATGTCGCTTTTTATGATTTTTGACTGGCGCGACTTTATAGTTATGGACCAACCCTATTAGGTAAGTCAACCAGAAATTCCCGAAAAGTTGACAGTTATTAAAGACCGGTCTAAAACAGCTTTTTAATGCAGTTATTGGCTAAAATTACCCACTTGATTGAAAAGATTGACATTTTTCAAATTAAACTGATATATTCTTTCACAAAATACTATCTTAAACATTTGAAATATATCTTTTATGCTCTAATATATCAAGGAAAACAGCGATGCGACAGACATTTTTTAAATGAGAATCTCCCGAGATTCCACGGTCATATGACGTTATTTCTATTTTTAGTAACATGCCATGTGCTCAAGAGTTTTCAATTCAGAATGACATTTCCCGGTATTTTAAATTATTCTTGCTTGTTTTGTAAACAAATTGGAGTGTTAATACAAACTCAAAGTAAAAATTATTTAAAATTACCTTATTCACTTTAAAATCAGTCTTTTAATCCACCAGACGTAAGTTGTTAATCACAAATTACAGATTTCAGAAAACGAAAGTAATGTTTACAATTTCAGCAAAAAATGTCAAGGTCGATCCGTAAGTATCCGAATGAAAACTTGTCACATGAAAAAGCGACAATGGCGTAAAAAATTGTGAATTCCAGGCAGATTAGAGTTATTTTCATCTATTGAAAGATGCATTTGAAATATTTGAACCTTTAAATATGCCCCGATGCTGTAATTTATATTTATTCATCAATATTTGTAGAAATGTATCCAAGAAAATGAACTGTCTTTGATAAATAGCGTGACATAAATATGTAATGACTCTGGTTGACTTTCAATATGGGGTTCGCTTCAGCGTACAGGTCTGTCAATACAGTCAAGTTACCATTACCGGATCAGTAGCGTAATAAAGTTGTTCTGGTGTAAATCAATAAATATTTTGAGACTTCTTTACACCAGTGCGATGAAATATTACCTTTGCTTACTGTTTCAGCGCATAGTCTTATTTTTGAACGCAGGCAAAATGTATTTGTGGTACCTTTTTTTCGCCTCAGAATTCATGCATTAACGGATCGGTTGTAGCCATAACGGATCACGTGATCGAAACCACTCCGGAGGACATCTAACACGCTATTTGAACTGTCGAAACATGAACTGTGTTAATTGTTTACAACGACCAAGAAACATTGCCAGTTATGAATTATATTCAGTTTTTTTTGCCATTAATTGTTTTCTATATGTGATCTTGTATCTACACTTAACTCATGGTGTTCTTGTGTGAATTATCTGTTGAAAATCTTAAATAGACTGAAAAGATATGGGCATCTTATAAACCATGTAAATTGTTTGAATCCAGGGCCCTCGATCTGTCAAATCCAAGGCCGAAATTCGGCCTCATTCCCCCCCTGAAAAGTATACTTTTTTCCCCTTTTTGGGGGAAAAATTCCCCCTAAAAAAAAAAAAAAAAAAAAAAAAATTTTTTTTTTTTTTTTTTTTNGCGAATAATGTTAAACCCCGATATGGAAATAAGACGGAAGTCAACAAAGTCGTATATACATGTCAGCAAAACATACCGAAGTGTTTGACAAGAGTAGCTCCGATTATGACTCAATCAATGCATTTAAAAAAAAAACAGGCCTTGACGATGCTGTGTGCAAAATATCATCTAAAAATGTCAACTATTTTCGCGACACGCAGTCTTGAACATCCAAGTGATCCGCTATGGGTAATGATCCAGTAATGGTAACTTAGTGTTTTTCCCAGACCCTTTTAGAGTGGCGATGAGCCACGCCGCCCTCCCGGATCGCCACTCTGCCCTTTTCAAAGGCAAAACTCGCCACGCGCCCAAATAAAATATATCCTGTGTTACCTGCAACATGTTGTCTTCATTGTTTCACACATGATTATGTGAAAGAAATGCACGGAAGTAAGATATGCATCCCTTCAACTTAATGATAAATGTTGTAATCACATTATTATGAGTAAAAATAACCTATACAAGTGTACCCATAGCCGTTATCATTGATAAGTAATTATCTATAACAGTACTAGCTAAAAAGGCATCATATCACGCGTATGTCTGCCCTTTTTTGCCTAAACCGCGGGTTAAAATGCCCTTTTTGAATTTACTGCAACATGCCCCTTTGCCCTCCTGGGAAAAACACTATAACTTGACTGTACTATTTAAACTGTACGCTGAAGTTTCTTTAGCTAGGTCGGTCGGGTAACCGGAAACAAGGGTCGGGTAACCGGAAACAATACTTATTTTTTTTTTTAGGCCTTAGGGATGCGCACTGATCAGCTGAGGAGAACTGTGGTTGTGTTATGAAGGGGTGCATATTGACTCCCAGAGCCGTCACAGCAAAAATTATCAAAGGCTCTGGGAGTCCGTTTATATGGCTCTGGGAGTCAATATAATAGGTCGCGGTGGTGTAATGGATGAGGTGTCCGCCTAGTGATCGGGAGTTCGTGGGTTTGCTCCCTACTCGGGGAGCGTTCTCATTATCTCCTCCATAGACACCAAGTACTGGTTCTTCCCAGGAAACGGACTCGATAATGTCCATATCTGCCTAATAATGCTCGAAAGGGCGCTTGCCAGTATAAATAGATAGATAGAGTCCTAGTCAATATAAATTGCCGCCAGTCTTTTTACGATTTTTGCTTTGGCAGACTCTTCAGATTTATCAGAACGCAAATTATTTCAGCTAGATAGAGTCCGTTTATATGGACAATGTTAGTGATGTGCATTTAAATAGACGATAAAAGATGAAGTATGTTTTGAATCAATTTTCCTTTGATTTCAAGGTTCATTTTTAAGGTTTATTCAGTTTTCCAGTATGTTCAAAATTCACAATTTTAAGTGTTTATGCACAATTTAACGTGAATATGTGAACCGAAGTATGTTTTTAACAATCGCGAAAACATATGACACATTCACGCATGTTTGAAATACAAAATTAATTTCATTAAATTTTACAAAATGCTTTCAATACAAATAATAGTTTCCCTACTTGCTGCTTTTCAGTTTTAGATATTGCGACCCGGGCTTTGTTCTAATCGTTTAAATTTGTAACCACGAGATGCTGCAGGCATAAAACTGGTCTCAATGCTAATGTCTGAGTTACTTCCGCCGTACAGTGTAAACGTTAACGTACGTATTACAAGACATGTTCGGAAACCAGACATTACATAACGGTCTCAAAAGAAAATGGTCAACATATAAACAAACGACCTTTTTTTTAAATTGCGGTGCTATGTGCAGTTTTCATACCAGATTTTTGTTGTACAATCAATTTATACAAAGCTTGTCTCGTATAACAAATCACTCTGCAAATTGGATTGGTATTCATTGAAATATGCAAGTTAGTAAATGCTCTAAGTGTCATTTGCACTTTCCTGTAATGAATACATAATATTTTTCTTGATAGGAACACTACCCTATATAAATCCTTGTAAAAGTATCAGCATGTATATTACATGATTTAATAAAGACTTTTTTAAGGAATGGTTGTCTGAAACAGTAAATCCTGAACATCAGTTCTCTACAGACCAGACAAAACGGCCAAAAATGTTTATAAATGCTGGTAAATGGATATCAATTATTTTACCATGTTTAATAATAACGCTTAATGATGCATTTGAATACAAATGTATTTAATTATTTTAAGTTTAAAGTGGATAATAGAAACTGTAATATGCGTTTCTTGCAAGTAAACTGTAACCATAGCATTACGCTGACGAATGGGCGAGCAGTATAGCTGGAACTATGCAATGATCGAATCATCCTCAGCATCATTAAATTGACCGATCTGGCCGTTGCGAGGAAATGAGACGACACAAAGATTCTTTGCAAGTGCGTTATGTTTTTAACTGCTGGGAGAAGCTCATTCATGGTGAGGGACGTCCACTCCTTCAAATTGTCCATCCAGCTTTTCTTATGACAGCATCAACGAAGACCTCCCTATCAAAGTCTTGCACAGAGAGTCGTGCCTGGCTACATGTCAAAACGGAGCCAGCTTTCATCATTTGATTGTCGCCAGGAGGGGCTCTTGTGGGCCAACAAGTGCTGCTGTCATGTTCTGGACATATTTGTTGGTCTTATACTCCAGTAAGGAGATGCGAAACAGTCTTCGTATACACTTGTGTTCATAGGCCTGTATCCTGCGTTCTGTGTCAACGTCTAGGTCTTCGAGCCTTACAGTAGGATGGAGACTACGAGGGACTTGTAGAGCCTGTGCTTGGTGGGAAGCTGCATGTCCACAATCTGCACAGTCAGGCCATCGCTGCGGTCGCCAGGGCAATTCTTATTCTTTATTACAGCCATACGTTTACCATCCTTGTACAGAGTTTCTCCCAGGTACTTGAAGCTGGTCACTTCTTCCAGCGTTTTGTCGCTCATGGTGATGTCTGAACTGGTGTTGTTCATGCTGTTCTTTAACATCTCTGTGCTGTCTTCCATCCTGTATGCTCCTGCTCTTTCAATGCTGGTGCCACCCATTAAATCAATCTCATCAGCGAATCTCAAGATGGAGTTGGGCCTGCCACAGATGGAGATGGAGGTGTGGTGGTTTTGGAGGGTCTCCTGCATTATCTTCTCAAGAAAAAGGTTAAACAGAATGTGGGAGAGCAGACATCCCTAACAGACACCAACTGATGTCCTGCAAAAGTCACCAATTTGTCCATTGAAAGTACTTCAACGCTGGTGTTTCCGTAGAGTTCTTAGATGACTTGCACCAGCCACTAGGCAATTTTGAATCCTCTCAGAACCTGCCTAGGGCCATCTTGAACTTGATGAAGTTGTGGAAGAGCTCACATTGGTGTTGCAGGTGTGTCTCATTGATAATCTGCAGTTGAAGTTTTGTTCCAGTGTGCTCCGTCCAGCTCTGAATCAGGACTGCTTTTCTGCCAGCAGTTCCTCGGTCTTTATTTTCAGTCCGTTCAGGATGATGCGTAGCATGACTTTGCTGAGATGGCTAATGAGGCCAACAGTGTGGTCCCTCTCACACATCTTGAGGTTGCTCTTTTTGGGCAGGGGGATGACAAGAGCCTTGGTCCACTCCTCCCAGATCTTCTGGCATAGTACCGTCTATGCCTATACTGTGTGCTTAATCAGCTCGGAAAAGACGTTTTCCATTCCAGGAGATTTTCCTGCCTTCAGACTGCGCACTGCCGCCTCCACCTGTCTTTAGTATGGACGGACTTTTGTCTTTAACTTCTGGTCTGGGATCGTTCTCAAGTAGAAAAGAGTTAGTTAAAGACGTCACTGCAGTATTTGGTCCACCTGTTCAGGACTGCGGCACTCTCAGTCATGGGGTTCCTGTCAGTCAGTCAGCCTTGAGCTGACTGTTCTACATTAAGGTGCTGCAGGCTTTGTTACTGTTGCCTGTGGTCATCTCTTTGTAATGTTTGATAGATTGCTCCTCAATCCACTCCTCCTTGGCCTTGTTAATATTCTTCCTTACCTATCTTTTTGCTTTTTGGTATTTCGTCCTATAGTCCAGGCTGGTGTACTTTTCATGCCTCAGCTCTTCTTTTGTCGCAGAGGTCCATGATCTCGGTTGCCACCCATGGCTTGTTCTTTTGTCTCTCTTTCTCTCTACCAAGAACGTCCTCAGCCGATGACAGCAGGACTTCATTGATGATGTTGGTTATGGTGTCCATGTCATTGTCTAGGATGTTCAGGGCTGCACACTTGCATCTATATGTGCTTGGAATGCCTCTGCTATCTCTGGATATTTTCATTTCTCTAAGTCAAATCTAATACCAGGATTCTTGGCGATGCTTCAGCTTCATCGTCACTGCCGATGTCAGTGACATTCATGGACATGGTGAAATAGACAGGAATTATCATGCGCAATAATTCCAAACACAAGAGGGTGGCATTTTGAAATGCTTTATTTTAAAATTTTAGAATCTGAATTGTAAATGTATCTAGACCATAGCGGGTTTGAAATGAGCGATCTCGAGCATAAATAGATTCTTATTTCAAACAAATTTCATTGATTACTATTTGAGTAATTAATGTTTGATTAAATAATCATGGATTTAATATATGGATATAGCAATTGAAATGATTAGCACGTGTGAAAGTTTCACAAGTCCGGATGTTTCTGTTGTCTTTATTGTGACGCTGAGCTGTGAATAACATGTCAATAAAAATTCCATAAAAGCGGATAGTGTCGTACTTGAATTGCGTGTGCTGACTGGATAGGCTAATATGGGTCAACACTTTACGCACATGCATTAACCCTTTGAGCGCTGGAACCGGATTTTGAAGGCCTTTGCAAACAGTTTGGATCCAGATGAGACGCCACAAAACGTGGCGTCTCATCAGGATCCAAACTGTTTGCTATTCTGATAGTATTCTTTGAAAAAAAATCAAAGAAAATGCTAATTTTAGAAATTCAGCAGACGACATTTTAGCAGACGACAAATTTCCCAGCATGCAAAGGGTTAAGCCCAGTTTTCCAACAGCGCTGCTCATATAATGGTGGACTGTAGAGTTGAAAAGAGATAACAAAATACAATTGTAAATATGATTGATTTATTTTGCGAAGCAGACTACTGAATAAATCTTGAAAATAGTCTAAAATTATGCATACCAAAAATGGTATCATGAACATATTAATATGTATATTATCAATAACTATGTATACATTTAAGGACTACAGAACAATTGCAATACAAAGTAACTAAATACGAAATACAAGAAACTGCTGAAAAATGTAATAACGAGAATCAAGACGTAATAAACCAACGTGAAGATTTGGCTATTGACAGAGTTTGTAAATCAAAATGGCTGGATTTGAACATGATGATTATGCAAACTGAGGATTTTCTACATGTTAGTATAATGTAATATTCTAATTACGTATAGTCTAAAGAAAGAAAAAAATATTTATATAAAACATGATCATAATCATAAACATTTAGAGTACACTGATGTCTGATGAGGATATTAGTATGATAATCATATTATTGTAAATATGTACATACATTTACAAAAGAAATGTAATAAACAGAAATGCTTTTCTATTTAATGTTGCAGTGACAAACACCTATTACAGTAGACAACAGCATACAGTGTTAATTGCTTTTACTTATATGATTATGTATATATTAACATAATTATTTTTAGGTACTTGAATTAAAACTTATTTACATTCAGAACATTTACTTAAAGTTGTCATGTTAACCATGTACATAGACAGTGTGTCACTTAAAACAGTCTGACTTCATGCACTAAATATAAGTAGATTTTATATGATTGAAAATAATTCTTAACAAATATAGACCACTGACTACTCTATATGAACATTTGGAAGACAAGCTGAATTCGTGTGCAAGGCAGTTTCTTTGGTATATTTTGTTTAAACAGATAAAGTATGCCTTGTTTTTAACTAAAAAATACAACAACAATTCCAATTATGATCAATAATTATTGACGATGCAAAAAACAGATGATATTAAAGCTAAATTTATAATGTCCTTCATAAGAAAAACACTAGACAGCTAAAACAAATTATAGTTTGTATACCTAAACCTTATATAATTTTGTTCTTCACACCTATATAATACTATTGCACCCATGTCATATACTCAATGGATTGAAGAGTTTTGTGACTTTAAAAAATGAAAAGATACATTGGCATTTGTTTTGCTCCAACATACCCTTTCTTGGATGAATGTCATATACAAAATGGAAACATGAATGCCTAAAGCCTTAAAGTTTACTTCATCACATACTGTTTATGTTAACTAGTTGGCATTTCTGTTGTTTATAAATGGACTTAAATATGATAATGAAAACTGCTACAATAAGTCAGTATCTAACTCAAATCAGATAAAAAAACGATGAAGAGATTGTGTTCCCATTCAGATATTCATAAGAGAACTTGTGTTGCCTCAGTCCATGTGCACTTATCATTGACAAAATCATGAGTTTTACAACAGATGCACAGACTTTTGCTATTGAGATTCCTCAGATTGATGACTGAGTGTAAGATAATTGCACCTGCTAATCAATATGAACCTTGTTCTGGGAAAACTGGGCTTAATGCATGTGCGTAAAGTGCCATCCCAGATTAGCCTGTGCCATCTGAACAGGCTTATCAGGGACAACACTTTCCGCCTACACTGAATTTTTGTTCAGAAGAGACTTCGTTTAAACAAAAAATTCCATTAAGCAGAAAGTGTCGTTCCTGATTAGCCTGTGCATACTGGCTGGCTAATCCGGGAAGACACTTTACGCACATGCATTAAGCCCAGGTTTCCCAGAGTAAGGCTCATATGTGGATCAGATACTGAAGTTTAAAAGTTGCAATAAATCTGCCAGTGACAACAGACTGAAATATTCATCATGATTCAAAATTGAAAATATTAAAATTTATGATTTAAAATTGTGACAAATTTATACTATAAGTATCATAACTTAAAAAAAAAGGCTGCAAAAAAAATAAAAGAATAATGCTATGTTTCTAACATGGAATTACAACACGGACAATTTACTAGAAGTGTGTGTGTACACAGTTTTCAACCCAGGAATGTTCTTCTTGAATACTGCTCACGGTCAAAGAACCAACAGTACAAATATCAACACGCAATAACTATCAATAACGTTCACAAAAATAGACTGCAAATAACTATATCACTTCTTAAGTTTCTTTAAATGCTGAATGTAGAAAGTGTACATGAAACAAAAACTGAACACGAGTTTGTGTATTTGTAAATATCTTGCACAGAAAATAAAATGGAAATTTCTACATCTATTTAACACAAAAGACTAGAAAAGAAAAAGGTAAACAAGAAGGTACATTGAAAAAGAAAAATATAAGAGCACCACTTTTAAACAAATAAACCTGTGATCTACGATTTCCTTTTGAAAAAATCTTATTTCAATTAACAAAATATGAACAACTCGAAATTAAATGAACAACATTTGAAACAATAAGAAAGACATCATAATTAAAAAATTGCGAAACAATTCTCTGAAAAGAATGTTCACTATATATTCTTCACTTTGAACAAATTTTGGTCAATTAAGTAAGTCAAGTCATAAAGAATCAATTTTTAACAGATAGTTTTTTATGGCTCCTTCAATTTCAAAACCACAATACACAACCAGAACTTGTAATGAATATTTAAATGCAAAATGTAAATAACGAGGGAGAAAGATAGAAACAACAAATGTGTAAACATAAATGTGAAACAACCCTGTATGAATATGTCAGTGTTGCAAATATTGCAAAATATAGCCTTTTAAGTTTAGTTTTTTTTATTAATTGGTAATAGAATATAACTACCACACAAAAGCAGTATGAACAAAACTATACAGATTAAGTCTTTAAACTGAGAATATAAGGAAAAGTAAAATATAACAATACAAAAGAAAACAAATATCCATGCTCAAATTGTTCTATCTTGCAATCTAGCATATATATATATATAATATTCCTGTACAAGAATAACAACAAAAATATGTACACTTAATCAAATGAAAAACAAATGAAAGAATGCAGTCTTTAATTCACGTCAACTTTAATTCCTGATCAAAGTTGAATCATTTGAGTCATTCATTCGCAAATATAATGGCATATTTTACAATGATTAATATACGCTAATAAAGTACATTTTAGGCAAAATAAAATGAGCACATTTTATCATGGATTTACAATGTACAAGCTATTGCAGTTATTCACAAGTACACTGTTTTAAACTGCAAACAGACTTCTATCAGATTCCTGTTTTGTTAAATGTTCATAAACAATGTGTAACACATATAAAATTATAATAATTAAACTATGTAACAGATAATTACACACACGCATTCAAATAATGAACACAGTTATGATCATGTACACGTTTGGCTTTAGTAAATTTCCATTACAAAATATATGTACAGAAAATAAACAGAATTTTATATGCATTACTTAAAAGTTTTCCAAAGGAAAAAAACTTGTATTTACCAATGCTTACTATGTTTTAATTATTACAAAACATGTATATTTGTTTACAAATGTTTTATGTAATATACGCATATTCACGCATATTCATGTGCACATAATAATATGAAATATCTGATAATCATCAGCACTAAGAGTGAAATGCAACTTTGTTTAAAGCAACAATACATGAATTAAATGAATACTGTGTTACAACAGATTTCAGTTCATACATAACAGCTTTGAGCTGTAGAAACAATTCTAAAATCAACCAAAACAACAACAACATTGACATCCCTTTAACGTGGATTTCAATAAAAAGAACATGCACATAACATCACATAACTATATCAACCTCACACTTTTTTTGTAATAAAATTGTTTATCAGCTAATATAACATGAATAAACATACACTATTAGTACAACAATGCATGACCACAACATGACATAAAACCACAAGTAATTTCAACTCTTCAAAGCTTTGGCAATAGAAACAAGAGGGCTATAATGGCCTTGAAGCGCTCACCTGAGTTCAAGGTATACCAACTGTCAAAGACTTGACCTGGTGACCTAGTTTTTTTAGCCTGCTTGACCCAAATTAAGATATGGCATTTATATTGTTAACATAAATATTCTGACCATGTTTGATCAAGACTCAGTCAAGACTCAGTCATAAATGTGGCTTCTATAGGGGTTATATATGTTTTCTAAGATTTGATTTGATGACCTAATTTTTGGAAACACGTCACCCAGATTGGGACACAGCCTAGAAAAAAGTCCAAATAAACTTTCTGACCTAGTTTCATCGTTTCATCATTGAATCATAAAGGTGGTCTATAACATGGAAACAAGGTTTTTCTAAGTTTGACTTGGTGACCTTGTTTTTGGACATTAAGATGTGTTCAGCATCAATGCGTAGAGGGAGCAGAAGATTTAGGAGTAGTTGCCCCTGATGAGCCATGCCTCTGCTGCTGATACACGGCAAGCTTGATCTTGTGCCCCTCGGTGTCACAGTGGCACTTGAACTCCTGCACTGTAGAAACCCTCTCACTACACAGCTTACATTCATACTGGATTTGTTCAAGTTTCAGGGTGATATTCACACCTTCAGGGATTTTCCCGCCAGGAAAGCACATGAGCCGTTGATGGGCGATGCACGCGTCTTTCGCTGGGTAAACCATGTGGCATTTCTTACAGATGTATCCGACATCAACGGTCGCTTCCTGTGCAAGGCTGTAGTCCACTCCGCTGACCAGCGACCGAAGACTGGAAATGGACTTGCAGTCCTGCGTGTACTGACCGATCTTGGCCATGGGCTCGCTGAGTTTAGAGCTCACGTCCTTGATAGCCTGCGCAGGGATCTGCAGCAGTGGAAGTGGGGTGCCATAGGTCATGGGGTCAAAACCCAGGAGCTGCTCAGCACCTAAACAGACATCAAGGCCTTGAATTTTGTATAATTTTGAAGACATAATAATGGTGCATCATTGTAATAGTAAATAATAGTAAAACAGTTTGTAGAAGTCTCAAAGAACTACATAAAAACTCCACGAAATAAACATCATGTCACGTGTTGAAACGTTTGTTCCCCCTGTTGTGAAAATGTTGTGAAAAAATACTGTACCTGTAATATCAATTTAGATAAATTATAAACTTTAAACTTCAAATGAGCCATTCACCATTTATTATGTTTTGTGCAATAATAAACTCCTTAAGTAATTCATGTCTAAGAAAGTGAAGTAAAGGCTACTGTAGCAGTGTTGTTTTTGCAAAATAAAAAATCTACTTTTTCTACATCTTAATAACAGCTCCAAAACCAGAGAACATTCAAAGGTAAGTTTTATTATAGTGGAAAAACAGTAAAATAGCCAATAAATAAGTAAGCCTGCATGGTCATGCAGCTGGATATATGCTTTGTGTGCTGGATTTGCAATAAAACTGACCATTTACATTTTAAAAGTTTTTTGGAATGAAAAACAAACCCTATATATGTTGCCATGGAAACTGACCTGGCATCATTCCAGGAGGAAGGGAAGGTATTCCGGGGAAGAAACCGGGCAGTCCTGAATACATGTAGGGGAACATTCCTGGATCCATCCCTGGCATCATTCCCCCAAACATTCCCTGCAAATGCCCAAAGTCGGCCATCCCCATTTTGTTGTTTTCCTTGCGGGAAGAACCTATAGGACAAAATTGGGCGAAAGTATGAGGATGAGATTTTTGACCACCAAAAAATTATAAATTATGTTGATTGTTAAACATGACACTTGTACTAAATTATCATTTCCATATCAGATGCCCTGCTTTTATGATCAATCTTTGATTAACCCTTTGCATGCTGGGAAATTTGTCGTCTGCTAAAACGTTGTCTGCTGAATTTCTAAAATTAGCATTTTCTTTGATTTTTTTTCAAAGAATACTATCAGAATAGCAAACAGTTTGGATCCTGATAAGACGCCACGTTCTGTGGCGTCTCATCTGGATCCAAACTGTTTGCAAAGGCCTTCAAAATCCGGTTCCAGCGCTCAAAGGGTTAACAGTTTTGAAGCAGAATATGATTTTGCTTGATGTAGAATAAACAGGCAACTTGGAATAAATATAGGTCTGACAATATGTAATACAATGAACACATTTGACACTGGAGTGATAAATTGCTTTTTTTGCTACCTTATCTTTATTTGAGCTGCGCTATATGGGATAAAACGGGCTAAATGCATGTGCATAACCCTTTGCATGCCGGGAAATTTGTCGTCTGCTTAAATGTCATCTGCTGAATTTCTAAAATTAGCATTTTCTTTGATTTTTTTCAAATAATTCTATCAGAATAGCAAACAGTTTGGATCCTGATGAGACGCCACGTTCTGTGGCGTCTCATCTGGATCCAAACTGTTTGCAAAGGCCTTTAAAATTCGGTTCCAGCACTGAAAGAGATAAAATGTCCTCCCAGATTATCCTGTTCATTTGGTTCAGGCTAATCAGGGATGAAACATTCCGCTTTTATGGAACTTTTCGATAAAAAAAACATCTCTTCTAAAAAAATCCTGTCTATGCAGAAAGTATTGTCCCTTATTAGCCTGTGCTGAATGTTTAGGCTAATCTGGGACAACACTTTACTCGCATGCATGAAGACAGGTTTACCCAGAGTGCAGTTTATTTTTTAAAAACTTCCATGCTCCTCAAAAAATGTTCTTGTATTTTAAAAGCAGCATTGAAATGAGTTTATAAAAAAATTACATAATTTTCTAACTTCATTGCCTTTCAATTCAAACAAAAATATTCAATCCACTCCTATACATCTTTGAGGTATCAATTAATAAATTTGGGTTAGCATAGTCAAAATCTCATTCATCTCATACAATGTGAAAAGATAACAAAGCATTGATGAAATGTGCATTCATTTTTTAGTATTCTCTCCCAATTCATACATCTTATGTATTACATGTCATTAATACGTTTTTGCTATTGATCTTAGGTTAAGTTTGAAATGTCATTTGTCTCATATATTTCTCACAAGATGACACAGTATCAATACCATCAGCATACGGCAGTTTTCATTACCAGATTATTTGCATCATTAACGGGAAGCGGTAAACTACAACGGGCGAGGCATGGTATGGTATTGCGCAAGGGGGGGTTAGAGGGTTATGGTTAGGGTTAAGGTTAGTGTTAGGGGTCGGGTTAGGGTTTGGGTTAGCCTAAACCCAACCCTAACCCTAACCCGACCCCTAACCCTAACCCTTTCCCTAACCCTTTTTTTGGGTTATCACCCCTATACCATGCCTCGCCCGTTGTAATTGTCCGCTTCCCATCATTAACAATCCTATATTTTCCATATTTGTTTCTGATTATTTCCTTGTTGACGCACAGCCATTCATTATAAGTGTTGTACAGTATATGTACAATAAACTGTTTAAAAAGCTCTTCATATATAAAAGCAGAATAAAGATGCAAAAAAATCTAAATTACCATAACATCCATGACCAACAGGCTTATTTCACCCATTATTTGAGTACCGACATAAGAAAACAATTACCAGATATCTTTTTGTATAGGAGACAAAAGTTAAAATATATATAGAGAAATCAATTTTTTAAATTAGGAAATAATTATGAGACATATCACCATAGCAACCTGTGTTAATTAGAGATGTAAAAATGTCTAAGTATGTTTAAGACATCGTGACAAAGCGGTTATTAGCAAAAAATAATTGTCTGTATTCAGAAGCACACGGTCAAACCAAGCTAATTATATCCCCTGCTGTTCTTATATTTGAAAGTTTGTTGAAAATACACATATCTTAACAATTCTAAACAAGAAAGGCATTTAAAAAGATAATGAATATCAAAATAACTAACCATAATAATTCTGAGTTCCTTTTTAGTAGAAACATTTGAAATTAACACTCTGCATTTATTTTTAAATGCTTCTTAAAACAGTAAGTGACAGAGGTGTTTTAAAGGTTTAACTGATGCACTGCCCAGATATTTAGGTTAATATTTAATACCAAGTCAAGTATGCAAACATAATTACCTTCTGCTTTGCGAGAGGATTTCTCATTTTCCTTGGGTGTGGACTCTTTCTTTGAACTTTGAAGAAATTCCGGTGGCAAGAAATTCATTCCTGAAGATCATATTGTCAATTAAAACCACAAAGCAGTGATAACATTATAACATCTACAATTAAACTTTTTTTGTAATATTGAAAAAAAAAAAGATTAAGTTGTTTCAAGCCTTCTCTATAACAAATGCATATATACATAATAGTACATATCCAACTTTGAGGACATAACGATTTAATTTGTAAACCTTTTATATATTTTATTTTATCACGATTGATATTAATAAAATGCAATCCTATGAAAGTTGTAACCTAAGCTGCATATATCATTACTTCAACTTAAATATTATTCAAAATATTAACTACTATTTTTTATAACAAAATTAATTTGATATAAGAAACTTGTAACCTTTAAGAATTTATTGAAAAATACTGTCGCCCAATTCCTTAAAAAGAATAATAGTTCTCTTGAAAAATATTACTCTCATTTTTCAGTGTAAATGCATGTTTTATTTCATAATCTATATCGATGACATATTTTAAATGTCAATTCATATGCTTTATAACTGACACCTTGCCATTTAACATTGTAATTCGTACAGATGTTTTCTGAGGATATACTATTTTGATAAAATCAAACTGGCTGCGTTAAGTTGATTAATAATAACAAGCTAATAACTTACAAAATAAATCTAACAAAAGGGCCAAAGGCTCTAAAGCACTCGTTTCACACCCCAAGGAACTTAACTGTTCTGAGCCTGTAGTGTTTACTAGGTTTCACAATAAAAATGCCCGGAACACCTGGCCGCCACGTTTTTTGAACAAACCAAGACCACTAAAGATATCTGAATTGTTCAACAAGAAGTAAGAAAGCAGCCTATTTGCATCACTGACCTGACATAGAATGCAGCTGACTCTGTGAGTTCACTTCTTCCATGATCTTGCGCATCTGATCCACATCATTTGCTTGTGACGTGTGCATTAGGCCAGAAACGCCTCCCATCGACGTCACCGAGTTTGACATCTCTCTCTCTGCATCTGACTGCGTCTGTATGAACTCGCGCACCTTGTCAATGTGCTTCTTGGTGAAGATGTGATCCTGAATGGTGTACTTGTGTGAATACTTGAAGTTACACAGTGTGCACTCCTCAGGGGGCTTCGGGAAGTCTGATTCAGATCCGTATGACTTCATGTTGAGTTTGGCTTTCTTTTCTTTGGCTCGAGCGTTCTGGAACCAAACCTGCACGACCCGTTTCTGGAGGCCAATGACACGGCCCAGCATCTCACATTCAGCCATCGTGGGCGTCTTGTAGTCCTGGAAAATTTGTTTCATGATTCTGACCTGCAGGCTTGTCATCTGTGTCCTGTATCGTTTCCCGCCCGTACTCCCGGGACCACCAGACTGAGAGTGGCTGTGGGACGGGGAGGTCGGGCTGCTACTCATGCTCAGGTTTGACAACTCCTCATCGTGGTCCCCGCCATGGTGAATGGCCTGGTCTTGATTGAACCTGTTCATCATGTATGATTGATCGACAGCCGAGCCAAGGACACTGTGAACTGAATTGCGGCCGCTATTCTGTCGCACACGTTCCCGTTCAGGTGCAAGTCTCTCACCACTGCTCTGTTCACTGCTGAAACTGGACTGAGAAGTTGGTCCCTCACGATTCTTTTCCCCTACAGACTGGGTAGACACCTTTAAAGGCTTGCTGAGATCTAGGGGAGCATCATCTTCAGGTAGGGACACTCTTGTTTCAGTCTTCTTTGGCGTGGAGGTATATTCATGTGCCATGGGTTTTACTGATACTGGAGTGTGACTCGTTGAACTCAACTCGCTTATATACTTCTTGAAGGAATCCTCATAGAACTGCTTCATGGACATCTGTATGGGATCAGGCATTGGTGGGAAAGCAAGACCACCTAGGCTTACTGGGGGCATGTATGGCAGGAGCCCCTGCATTGCTGGGGGAGCCAGCAGCTTGCTGTAGTCCGGGGAAGGTGGAACCATACCAGAGGAGGATGGGACAGGGCTCTCAATGGCTGCGTCGGGAATGGCGTCAATGTTGATGTCTCCCTTAGCCATCTCCTCTGGATGCTTTGTGGCCAAATGGGACTCAAGAGCAGATTTTGCCCTGAACAGGGCTCTACAAATTGGGCACCTTTTGTGTATGAGTTGCTGATGGGCTCTGTACTGTCCTTTCCTTTCTCTGGCCCGCGTGTTTTGGAACCACACCTGCACAACACGTTTCTTGAGACCAACATCTTTAGAGATAGCTTCAAGTTGCTTTCTGCTGGGATTACAATCAATCTGATATTTTTGGTACAAGTAGTCCAGCTGCTCAGGTAAGATAGTGGTGCGTAGTCGTTTATCTTTTGGCTGATCATGATCATCGTCCTGGTCGTCTTCATATTTACGTTTGATTGGGGACTGATCGCTCATGCCATGAATGCTAGAACTGTTGGCAGCCATGTTTTGCAGCATTCCAAAAGCACTGTTCATGTACATGTTGTGAAAGCTCTGATGCTCCCGATACTGGTCGTACTGACTGAACGAGACATCACATTTGTCACAGTGGAACTTTTTACTGCCATCGCTGTTACTGCTGCTGTTGAGCTGGTTGCTGCGACCCATGTTAGAACACTCGGACTCCGAGTCTGAGAAAGCTGTGTTGTCAAGGGAGGTAACATCAGACATGCAGTCACTATCGTCAGAGAGCATGTGGGAGTCTTGTTTCTCAGCATCAGTGAAACAGCTTCTTTTCTGATGACGAATCAGATCATAGTAGCGCTGGAACACTGACTGGCATTTCTTACACTGGTAGGTCAACCCTGATGCACGACTGTATGGAGAAGTCGCGGAAACCTCTTTAGAATTCTCAGCAGGCTGGTTTTCATAAACCTTTCTGGCTTTTTGTCTGGCATTCTGAAACCAAACAACGATTACTCTTGGACTCAGTCCGAGCATTTTCGACAGATGTTCAAGCTCATCATCCTTTGGATAGGCGTTTTGATCAAAGTATTCCTGTAAGCACTTTACTTGGTAATCAGTGAATCTTGTTCTGTTGGCTCTTCGCCCAGCTGAGCTTCCGCCTGGTGGGGAATAGTTGCCGTCATAGATGCAGGAGTTTGGCGTAGTGGATGCAGGAGGGTAACTTGGAGTGCTCATTCCAGAGAAACTGGAGGTAAAAGACTGCATGAAACTGCTGCCACCAGCATTTGGAGTTGACATGATGGATTGCTGTGTGATAGGTGTAGGGTTGTAAGATTTAATTTCACTTGATGGTGTTGGAGTCAAAGCTCTCGAGTGTGTAGTTACAGTAACCTTTGATGTTTCTTCACTAGACTTGCGTTGTTCAGTTTCCTTTTTGACAGAATGAACTGGACTTTGTTCTACAACAAAGGGCTGAATCTTTGGAGTTTCAGAAGGTTTCTCTACAGGTTTTGTCAACTTTGACTCCTCCATGGGCTCTGGCTTTTCTTTCTTGATCTCACTTTCAGATTTCATTACCGCTGGACTTGGGCTCTTGGAGGGAGGCAAGCTGGCATCTCCAGTGATTGTTAGTTTGCCAGTTTTCTCATACTCTTCTAGATCAAGAGTTGTTGATGGAGGATTGCTAAAGTTATACGGAGAATCCTTATTTCTTTGCCGTTCTTTAAACAATGTATTTCTAAACCAATGCTTGATTACCTTCATAGGCAATCCCGTTTGTTCCGACATGGCCAATATTTGTTCCTCAGAAGGAGAATTGTTGATATCAAAGTAGCCCCTAAGAACTTTCAACTGCTCGTCATTAATACGAGTTCTGGCCCTTTTCTGATTATCAATCTGCCGTGACTGGGCTGAACCAGGCCCCATGGGAAGGTTTGGTAATGTTGGCGACTGCATGTCCAGGCCCGGTGGAGGCATCATCATTGGCATCATAGACGCCTGGGTGTTCATGTTCATCATAAATGGCATCGACATTGGCAGCATGCCCATTCCAAACATCATTTGAAACATGTCCATCTGCATTTGTGCAGCATTTGGAGGTGGTGGAGGTGGTGGTGGCATTTCCTGTTTGACATGTTTTTCTTCTGGTATGGGTGTTATGGGTGCAGGTGTTGGAGGCAATTCAGGTACAGGTAACTCTTTTGGAATCTTTTTCTCAAAGTCAGACTTAAATTTATCTCCGACTTCCTCTACAATTTCTAGAGGTACAATTTCTTTGTGAACTTCTTCTTCGTGTGCTTTGAGGACCCAAACACTTGAGAACTGCTTGCTGCATTTGTTACATTTACTTTTATTCATTTCTGGCAGATGAACCTGCTTCTCGACTTTAACATTCTGTGAAACATCATCACCTTCATTAGGCTCTTTCACTACAGCATTTTCAAGTTCACTCAAACTATTTGAATTGTTATCTGGCATGTTTTCCTTTTCATTTGTATCATCCTTCTTTACAGATTCCTCTTCCTTCTTCATTCGCCTCTGATTAAATTCATTGAACTGCATAACACATTCAAATCCAAAGTTCTCCAGCAGGTTTCTTTGAACAGCAGTTTTTATTCGCCCTGTGAATCGTGCCTTGTTCCCTGAAGATGGACTCGGGCCAGGTGAGGTGGAATTGATTGAGCAAGCCGCCTGATGCAGAGCAAATGCCTCGGCCGAGTTGAACACTGCTGAGCATCGTTGACACACCTGAAGGCTACCTGAGAGCTGGGTGGTCGACGTGGAACTTCCCGCTTGAGAAACATGGCCAGAGAACATCTTTACCGAATCTCGGTGCTGAGAATGCGAAGAGATCTTTTCAAGTGATTTAGGAGATGCTGTGGATTCTACAACAGACGATAATTTTGCCTTTGAATTGATCGACTGAGAGTGACTAGATAGGCTGCTGAGAGCCATTGACTGTGGAAACATGTGGCTGGGAATCGAGATTGGCAACAAGGGAGGTAATCCAGGCAGCATAGGAAGACCTGGCAACGATGGCAGACCATGGAATCCTGGGAAACTTGTGAGCCCTGGGAGACCTTGGAATAGCATGGAATGCTGGGTAAAAGAGGTCTGCTTTGTGAGGATATCGTTTAACATTTTCTGTTGTTGAGCTTGGAAAGATTTGTCAATTGGTTCTTCAATAAGTGGTCTCATGAGGTCAATCTCTCCATTCATGGCCAACTCGTGAAGTTTCGAGGCCCTCGTCTGATGGGCCACTGAACGAATGTGGATATCTAGTGTAGAGCCCTGGCTGTAAGACACTTTACATATGTTACATTTGTATGGCTTTATGCCGTCATCCTCGGCAGGGGAGGCTTCCCGTGATTTCATGGAAGAGTGCTTTTCAGATGAGCTTGAAGCAGAGGTTGATGTGGCAACAGAGGCAGGTAATGTATCTGCTGCAGAGGAGTATGCAGTTGATGGCACATGACCTGATGAGGTGGGTGTAAGAGCTAATGGAAAATCTGCATGACCCGTGTGTTGTTTCATCTTGTGAAGATGGGAAACCGAGTTGCAGTGCACTAGCAGTATGTTCTTCTGTGTGAAGGACTCCATGCAGACATCACATTTGTACGGTCTGCTAGGATCCATGAATTTCTCAATGGGATAGTTAAACTTTTCCCCTTTCTTGTGCACAATAGTCTTATTATGTGCTGACAGATAAAGCTGCTTGGTGAAGGCGACCTTGCAGCGATGACACTTGAATTTGCGGTTCGGGTCTTCATAGGAATTCTCTGCAAATGCCATACTGTTTATATAGTCTTCCATAAACTCTTTGGATTCATCCATCGATTCCTGATCAATCCCGTTCTCATCTGATGCAGGTGTTGTGGATGGAGAAACATCCTTCGAGGATTTATCAGAATCAGCGATTCCATTTTCCATGATGGCCTCATTGCCTGCTTTCTGATTAAAGCTCTCAGGCAATATGAATACTTTGGCAAGTTTTTGATCCATCAGAAATGTGGAGAAAGAGAGAGCGTTGGCATCTATTTCTGCTTGATACTGTTCCCTAGCACTCTGGCTGAGGTCGTGGGATGTTTCAACATGTCTTCTGAGCAATTCAATGGAGGAATATGTCTTAGCACACAAGTTGCACGTGATGGCAGATTTTATGAGATGAAGTTGAGCATGATATTTCAGCTTATGCTCCGACTTGAAACCCAAGGTGCACAAACTGCAGTGGTATTTGTACTCCGCCCTGGCAGCCGAGCTCAGTCCAGACACTTTAGCGTGGATTTCACGGAAATGCATTTGCAGCGCTTGAGCAGTTTTGAAATACTGGTTACATCCCTTTTTCCAGCAGAGGTAGCCTGGGCCACGGGGCGTCTGCTTCAGTTCAAGATGGCCGAGCTCGTTCTGATGAGAATACAGCTGGTCAATGTTAACGAAGGACTTTGAGCACGTCTGGCAGCGGAAGTGGTCATCAACATCCTTCTCAGACATGGCTGTTATGTCAATGGCTGAAAACATAAGAATTCAAACCATTAAAAGCTGAATATTTAAAATGTTGCTGTCATGTCAATAGCTCACAAGTGAAGATATTCAATGATTACAAGCTGTTTATTTACAAGGACTGGTAAAATAATTGGAAAATGATCTTTTTTTTGCTCAAAATTTCGAAACAAATATGATCAATGCAACTATTACGCCTTTTGTAAATCTCATATAACACTGCATAATGCAATATAATTTATTATAAGTAAGTTCATTTGAGATTTTGTTGGCAAAAGAATAAAAATTACCATCTTCATGAGCCAACTTGTCCCACTGGGCTTCAACCATGTTGTTATCAACCTCCATCGATGCCACCAGCTTCATCGTTGCCTGGGGCAACCGTGAAACCTCTGCAAAGGTCATCGGCGCCATCTTTGTTTTCATGTCATGGGAATCATCTGCCAGCGCCAGCAATGACTTCCTAAATCCCTCACTCTTTACATGGTGATCAGAAACAATATGGTTCTGAATTTTGGACTTGTCGCTGAATGGTTTCTGGTAGAGCTGGCAGGGAACCGTCGCAGCAGACGGCTTGTTGTTGACCTGGAGGTGTGCAGGGGTCAGCAGCGGGTTGGCAGAGGTCGGCAAGTGAGACTTGATGGGCATCTCACTGTCAATCTCACTTCTCACATCACCTGCAGCGATAGGAGCAAGTGATGCGTTTAGTGAATATCACAAATAAAAGATATGTAACCAAATGTCATAGTTACATATGTAAACACATTTGTAGAGATGTCTATTTGTCGAGATATGTGAGTAAATATTACTGTTTAACCCATGAAGACAGACATTTGCAGAGATATGCATCACAATAAAATCTGCAAAAACTCTTTGTAATTTACAAATTGTGCCATGTGGATGGTTCATATTTCAGTCATATATATAATGTCACATGGTTGCATAATCAACACAATTAACTTATAATTCTTTAACAAACAAAACTTTGGCAAACAGAAAGGGAAGTTAACTAGCAGTAAACAAATTAAATCACTTAACAATAAATTCATGTGAAATGATCACCTAACATACAATGTGTCCATTTAGAAAACAAAACATACATGAACATTATCCATAGTCAGATGTTGAAAACATAAAATGTCAGCATTTCAGTTAAGATTCTTTTTTTTTTTATGAAACTCTCGGGCAACTCTAGAGCCTAAGAGTGGGGACACATGTTCAAATTATCAAAATGTTTGTGCTAATGCCAAATTAGTTTTGTAAATGTTAAATCCCAACTCCAAATCAAATGCCAAATGTAACTGGCATGTTTATTTATATGTTTATTTATATGTTAGGGTTAGAATTTGTTTTTATTGAGCAAGTTTTCACAGGAAAATCTACACTCTTCAGTGCAATCAAATTATGAAACATGCATTTCATAAAACTAAAAATAAATGGTGAGAAGGATTCTTGTTTCTATGTCGATTTCCTTCTTCATATATTCAAGTACAATTTAACCCTTTGCATGCTGGGAAATTTGTCGTCTGCTAAAATGTTGTCTGATAAATTTCTAAAATTAGCATTTTCTTCGATTTTTTTTCAAAGAATACTATCAGAATAGCAAACAGTTTGGATCCTGATGAGACGCCACGTTCTGTGGCGTCTCATCTGGATCCAAACTGTTTGCAAAGGCCTTCAAAATCCGGTTCCAGCGCTCAAAGGGTTAAAATCATAATTATGTAAAACAGATTCATATATGATTTCTTTACAAACAACCAGATTATCTGTTTGTATAGGTTATCAAAATAGAGGGATTGTCATTATATACAATAAAACGCAATAAATTATCTAAACCAAATCCTGTTGGGCATTACAATAATTGAAAGAAAATATTAGCCATATTACAGGTCTCCATTTTTAAGACATTAAGAACTATGGAATACCAGGGCTACTTCAAACACATCTTTATGACACTGATCAATCACGGTTCTTTAAACAGACTGGTTTTCAGCATAAACACCACTGTCTGCGATAAAAAACAGACAACCAGCCTACCTACAGGACCTCTCAGTGAGCATTTAAACTGTCTAATTACCACACTAATGGCTGATCCCTCCTAATTAATTACCATCATCTGCTCCCCACACCCAACAACGTGCATATCAGACGATCTACAGATCGTTCCACTTCCCGGTTCTCTCCTATATATTCATGTGTGTATATAATTCTAACAGGATTATATATGCAAGCTTAATGCAATTCTTGTTCTTGCCCCTTAACCGCAACAATGTACATTCTTTTAGTCTATATCAATTGTTTTGACACTTTGGTTTGTTTTTATTACTATTTCTCATTAATTTATTAATTTTATACAAGGCAGCCATAACAAATATCTTTTAAAAATTATAATGACTAAATTCAGTGAATATTACGTAGTCAAATAACTGTATGTATTTTAACACTCTGTTTAAATACTAAAAGTTCTATAGAAATTTAATCAAGAATAAGTTTCATTCCAAACATAATTATGATAATTCTACAGTGGATAGTTTATTGGATGATTCTGCATGTTATTGCAGACATCACACTGCGCACATATAAGCATCAAGGACTCAGAATGGTTGCCAAAGTATTCCTGTCCGTAGACTTTACAATTGTGGCCTAACGCCAGCATTCAATTATCCTTAACTTCCTAGGAATTCAATTAACGGATGGAAGTTGGTAATTATTTATCATTATTATATGCCATAAAGCCTGCCAATTTAGTTTATGTTATGGTTCATATATTTAATTACTAGCCGAACTATTTAAACTCCACTTAAAATAAATTTTGACAGGTAGTGCTCGAGTTTTAACTGATTTTTTTCCACTTTCCAAAACATAGGCCTGCTGCCTGGAAATATTGTTGCAACACAAAGTAAGATCATTTCTGAAAGATAAACTCTTGCAAAGAAACAATTACTGCAAAAATTATTGTAAAATATCTGATTATTTTTATGAGAAGGAAGGTCTTTAAGTTTAGCTAAATCATGAAGATACAAATTACAAGTAAAAGATATGTTAAAGTGAATACTAACAATAAAATTAATTGTTTTTGCTTTGTTGTTTTTTTTTTTTTATTATATCGGCTTTAGATATACATTCTTACACAAAGGAAAGTGTATGCACTTTTGAAGCAAAAACACCAAGATTATATGTTTTGGGTGTAACAGAAGCCCTACCCAAATTGCAAAAGATAGGCAGCATTATACACGTGCTGTCACTCATTAAAACTGCAATTCAAATGTTTATCATCACTTTTGACAGCATCGGAATTTTAATGATTCAGCAACTATTTCATAGTCAATATATTTCACACCAGGCAAAACCAAAACGCTTAAGTAAACTAACCATAAGTATAACTTCAATAGCAAAAGATACATATTTAACTTCAATTAGAAGTTGAATATGTGAAAAACCACATGCACAAATTATTTCAAATAAAATTTGATCAATAAAACAAAACCCAGCATTAAACTATGCAGTCAAGTGTGGTTTATGTGGAATTCTCACACAATTCCCAATTGAATATGTCAGAAAAGATTTATATTTTTACCATCAGACCCAGCCAGAAGCCGTTTGATTAATTGTAGTAATTAGCAGTCAAGAGTCAGTTTTTGCAGGCGATGGTAAGGCAATCAAAATTCCATCTTTTTCTTCAGTGAATCCAAGTTTAACAAGCTTCCAATTACACACTTGTCTACTTCCAACAATTTGAAGCTTTAGAAAGCATTATTTTCAAACCATGGCCCATCTATAATCACTACCAGATATCAAATGTGGGTACTTCCATATTATTATTTTTTTCAAGTTTGTCAACTGAACTGAATAATTTTATTGTTTGTGCTGATTGCCTATTGAAGACTTTTTTACCCCTTTGAGTGCTGGAACCGGATTTTGAAGGTTTTTGCAAACAGTTTGGATCCTGATGAGACGCCACAGAACGTGGCGTCTCATCAGGATCCAAACTGTTTGCTATTCTGATAGTATTCTTTAAAAAAAACACAAAGAAAATGCTAATTTTAGAAATTCAGCAGACGACATTTTAGCAGACGACAAATTTCCCAGCATGCAAAGGGCTAATGAAGACTTTTTTACTTTCCCTTCTTCCCTACATGTGGCCTTATAATGTTCAACAAATTTTATCTCCAAGAAATAAGTATATATTTTATCAGAAGGCCAGGCTAGTTAACACTTATCTATCCTGATAAGCATGTTGTTGAAAAACCAGAGGCAGGAATTTAGATACCTGATTCATTTTCCAGAAATTTTGTGTTTATACAAATGAGAGAAAAAAAAAGAACATTAATTAGAGTTTGGCTACGAACTGAAGCTGCCAAACAGTGATAAAATGTAACCTATAAACATAATTAATGTGTATGTAAGGAATAAGTTTCTTGATTATTTCTGAGATTATGAGACCTGTGGAAAACTGGAAGAGATAATATTGTCCAAGCCCAAAGCAACATGCTTGCAGACATAATTACTGTCTTAAATAATCTAGGAGAATTGAGAGACTTTTACCATGGATATTTTTTCTCTCTTTATTAAAATATTTCATGCATATTGTTACATAATGTACCATTATAGTGCCTTTAATCATAAAAAATTGTGAAAAAAACATATATACTAGAATAAGACGACATTACTGCCTGAACAACTTTGAATGCTTATTGGCAATGAAGTATTTTATTTCAGCATGTAAAACCAAACAAATATGTCTAATATTATCCAGTTATTTAAGATATGATATTTATGGAAAAAGAGCAAATTTGCACCTTCTACCCACACATTTTACCTTTTGTTGACAAAGCATCGATTGACTGCTTTATGGTGTTGTTGTTGTTGTTAATGCTGTGTAAAGGGGAGGCTGGGGTGGCAACTCTGTCTTTAGCGTCAGCGTTGTCAGACTCCGTGAAGTTACTGTCCTCGTCAGCTAGACCATCTGCAAGAACAAACACACAAGATATAAAACATGATTTAAAGCTTCTTGTCATTTCCTTCAGTGCAACTGAAATATTGTTTTGCAAAGTACAAACTCCGGACATAAGTCATGGTCTTGGTCTTTCTGCATTAGACACTCAAGCTGGTGACTGGGGTAGAACCAGCACTTATTATTGTTCAGTTTACCACATTGTTATTCTTGATAGATCACTTGTCCTTATGGTTGGTTGCACATTTGCATTTCCATAATTCCAGTTTAACTTATAATGTAGAGTAATGTTATATTAAATTAAAGTATAATTTTTTTTTATTTTATTTTTTTTACTTTTATACCACATTTATATAGCGCCCTTTTCGCTCGAGATGTGCGTTCAAAGGCGCTTTACATGTTTTTCCTGTTCACTGGGTCATGAGTCGTCCGTTAACTTGGCGCAGTATGCAGCCACGGCACGGCTAATTTCCCTCACAGGTACCCATTTATACACCTGGGTGGAGAGGAGCAGATGTGGGATAAATTTCTTGCTCAAGGAAATTCCAGTGGTCAGGGCGGGATTCGAACCCGGGACCTCTCGATCCCTAAGCCAGCGTCATACCATATTAGACCACTGCTCCCACAGTAGTATTATTACATTTATCAGAGCAGCTATAGGATTTGAATTTGCAAATACATGTATATTTATCTAATTATATTATAAAAAGTATATTTGTGATTTATTTTTTTTAATTAATGGATTTATATTTTAATTTAAATCCTAGTAATCCCTTTTTTCCAATATATATTTTACATTTGGTGTTAATCATTATGTGTACGGATGAACGGAAAGTGATCATCTATTAATTACACAAGATGTGAGTAATTTCACCAAAGTCATCATTGAAATCAACATCATGGCTGCTGAAATCTTTCGCAGACACAGTTTATAGCTTCATTATCAAGCCTTCCCAGGTTTTTTGCTCATTAATAACCTTAATGCCTCTGATTTTATGAGCCCTTATCGCAGATTGCCTAGGACCCCACAAGCAACACCCTCGAAATATGTCAAAATATGTTGTTGTTGTTTCACAGTGAAGGGGAAATCAAAAAACTTATCTTCTTTGTTAATCTGTAAACAGAAATTCTACAGATGTTCATCACCCAAAAAATACCCCATATATTTGTATCTTTTTTTTTTGAACAGGATTTTGCGTATAAATGGGAAATTAAAAACTAAATGACAAACTAAATCATGATCAGTCACTGCATTAGTAATGTCTGATTGTATGCGGATTATTACATTTCTATTTAATACATTTACACTAACAGTGTTAAAGTGTTCCATTATCATATCATATCAATTATAATAATAGCATGTAGATAATATAAAAACATCTAATTCTGTTGTATCAAGGAAAATCTCAAGAAATTATAACGAGCTAACAAGAAAAAGGTATCATGAGCAAAACTTATTCTTAAATGTAAGCTGTAATGTTTATTCATTATGTATCATATATTATTATGCACTTGTGCCGGAAAAACAAACAAACAGCAAAACCCTTCTCTCACTATTGCACAACTATGTACCAGTGAGCCAGTTATTTACTGACTCAGAGACCTTTGAAAGCGTATTCCATGAACACTTCCTATCTGACAATGTACAACTTTGTGATTTGTGGTCATTACATTAATGCAGGTCATTAAGTAAATTTGAGTAGCGTTGTGAGAAAACTGGGCATAATGCATGTGCGTTAAGTGTCGTCCCAGATTAGCCTGCAGTCCGCACAGGCTAATCAGGGACGACACTTTCAGCCTAAACTGGATTTTCGCTACCAGTAGACATCATTTAAAGGAAAAATTCCATAAAAGGGGAAATTTTCATCCCTGATTACACTGTGCCGACTGCACAGGCTAATCTAGGATGACAATTAACGCACAAGCATTATGCCCAGTTTTCTCAGAACACGACACATTTTATCATACAATAAGAGTTTGTAAGAGAAACAGACCCTTATCATATTGCACTTGAAACATCAAAACAATCAATACACTTGAAACATCAAAACAATCGATGCACTAGAAACATCAAAACAATCAATGCAATTTTAATATAGCATTTTTTAACCACTATAACAGTCATGCTCTCAGATGATAATAATCTTATAATGTAAGAAATAGGTACCATTTATTTGCATTATATTAATTTTAAAGAGTCCAAATAACACTAATAAATCCAATCACACTTCACAAAAACATCAACATGTTAAAACAAACGTAATAATATTTTCTTCAATTACATATATTTACTTCAACTGCAGCTAAAAACTACTAAATCCCCACTAGATTATGCTTCAAATTAAACATACATTACCCAGAGAATAAAACAAATCCGTTCACATTAAAACTATGGCAAGCTTACAGTATACACAATTATGTGAGCACCAAATTCCACACTCTTATACACGACAGCCTGTGAAGCTATTGCTAGGCAATTCTTTATAAAAAATTCCAGTCACAACTTCCAGTTAACTAATGAGGCACACTTTTAACTGATATTGTTTTTATCTGCAGTTATGCTAGGGACAAACTGAAGGAATATCTGGAGTCAGCAGCAGTGTGAACAACTCTATTGCCTGCTTTTCACACTACATAAACAAGCAATCAGGGAAGAAGTCATTGTGAATTGTCTATACCCAGATTTCTGGACTCTTAATAAGAATATAATTATAAACAATGTAGGATTTGTGAGCTTTGCCATGTGCTGCAAAAGCTGTGAATAACAGGCACTTTAAAGTAAAAGCATTTGATTGAGTACTTTCCTGTCTGTATTGTTTATCACTCAATTAATTGGAAATCAATAGTCAAAGTACACTGACAGAATTTAACTAATTTTAAAGAGTTTTTTTTTTATTGTTGGCAATATGTGTTTTTTTTGGCAAATCAAATGTGTATGTTTAAAATGAAATTTAGTGAATTTGATTAATTTTGTTCTCTCCTTTTTTAAGGACTGAACATTTAAGTTTATTCTAAATGAATTGTTTTTAAAACTATTTTGCAATATTGATAAGGATACATGCATTATGAGAGTGAAAACTAATACTATTTTAATCAAATATATAACAATCAAAGAAATATGGCATATTCATCTTAATAACATGACTATAATGAATAATGTGTAATAAACATATACATTGTAAACCATAATGTAGATTTTACCTATGCACAAACAGTCATTTATTTGTAACCCATAATTTTTGTTTGAGTTGTTTCCCTTGGATAGTTCAACAGCATTACCTGCAATATGTTTTGTAAGATGTACAATTTCACTCAATCTTCCAACTGGATATTGGTAATTTCTGCTGTTTATTCTCGGAATAAGATCTAATTCCTTGATCCATGGTGTAACATTCACCGTTTTTACCATTTTAGTATTAACCATATTGTTGTTATATTTATCACAAATGTTTCTGACTTCCATGTCTGTAATTGATAAGCGTTAAAACTATCGCTATAATATTTTCCCTCAAACTGTTTCACAACATCCTCCCAGTCCACAAAAATTGTTCAAGTGGCAGCTCAAAACCACACTCTCGCATTCTAATGCACTCTACAATTAATAAATGCTCCATTAATTTCTTGGTCTATGGAGAAAGGCTCCACAATTACAACTACAGTTATTCACTCACTCATATATAATAATTTAGCAGGTCAACAGGGTCGTTATACTGGAAATTCTCATTTTTCGTGGTCAGACAATAGTCACCAAATACTATAATTATTATTGATTTTAATTAAGCGGTATGACAGGCACCCCTTCGGATGTCAGTACTCGACAAGTCTCGTTAATTTCCTTCTCTGTAATGAGTTTTAGGCTTAGACTGGTTAATTGGAGGAATTGGGATGAAGAAATTCAAACTTGTGAATCTAATGACTGTGTCTTGTTTCAATCTCTAATGAGGGATGCAATATTAGTAGACTGTGGCAACTTATTTGACGCCCGTGACACCCACAAAAATATTTCAGAAATGTAACAATAATTTATGACTTTCTTCTGTTTAAAACACACGACTGGTTCGTACCCATAATTATAAAACAGAAAATTAGCCAATTAACGGAAGTCATTTCAGCTCACAGGCAACACGACTTTGTACCCCAAAAAAAAAAAAAAGTTTAGTGGAAATGATTAGTTTCACTAGCCAAGAATACTTTACTTACAACAGACATTTAAACCTAATTTAATAATAAATAATGAAAGTCATGGTAACATGCAATCCCGCAAAGAAAATGATATTTTTGTATGTGAAAAATAGTATTCTTTTCACATGACACATTTAAGAGAACCCAAATTTCAAAACCAAAGTTGGTAACTGTCAACAGGTTCAAGTTGATATTTTATGAATAATGTCTGTGATGCGCCCACTCACAGAATGAACACTGAGTCCCCTCAAAGAATCCCCCACTTTTCCCGATATGGAGCGGCAATATTATGTCACTTGATGTTATTATTGTTTCCATTCATCTACTCTTCTTTTAATGCAAACGAAAGATTTTACTGACTCCCTGAGGATCAGAACCCAGACTGATATATGGAACCAGTTTTCACCACCAAATTGCGAACAAGTTTTTGTTACAGTTTCTTGTTTCCAAATTCCTATTGGAATTTTTCGCTATAATTCGATGCAGACAGACAAAAGATATAGTTTGGTTCCTGGCATCATAGACATTGTATAATGAACTATCATTGAGATGTAAGTGCTGTTGAAAATGCAGAGGATTGTAAAATTAAATGATAACTGATAGATATTGATGCTTAATCTACGTGGAATTAAATGAAAACTTATACCGGTAGATATCGATGCTTCCACCCACCATTTTAAAGCTCTAATCTTTGCAGACTACCGTATTTACCTTTAAGAGATATCTTCATTTGTATTACACTTTTTTAAGTGATAACTAATTGGTATCAACACTTCCTCCCAAATTTTTTAAGTTTCTCTTTTATTGAAAAACAAAAGGCTTTTACATAATGGGAACACATTTTAACTTTAAATTCAGTTTTAATAACAGTTACTGTAAAGTTTTTTTTCTTGAGAAAATTTTGTTAAATTACCAAATAAAATTATGACCTTATTATAGAATTGCAATCAGATTTCTGGCTGTACAACCCATCCATCTGACTAGGTAAATGCACTCTTTTAATTTTTATTTGATTAACCCATTCACCTGCATGACATTAAAGTCTATGCTATAATTGCATGCCATTCTTTTATTTTATTAAACCTTCAACAACAATTAGCTTACACAGCTTTGTTTTCGTCACCCAATTTTATAATCAGAAAATTGGTGACCATTGTGCAAGGGAACAAATGCCCGGGGCTCGATCAACATCTATTGTATGGATGAAATGCCATTAACAACTTCTGAACAAGAGAAAAATGAAGTGTGATTTGTAATTACAAACCACATTGTCCAAAGTCTATCTGGCTGGCAAGTTAAATTAGCAGCTTTATTCTAAAGATTATACAAGAATGCTAAAACATAGCGAACAAAAACATGCCATTGTTTTCTGTACTTATGCTGCATTGTTCGTAAGGCTATCTAGTTTTTCATCTACAACCAATTTTCAAATACTTTCTTTGATCATGATACATGTAAATATGTATGCTGGTGAATTAATGTATTACATACAGCTGGCTTAAGTAAAGACCATTGTTCTTCAAATTATTGTGACTATTACTTTTTCTAAAGTACAATTTGCAATCAAGTATCTAGCAAGTTCTCTTGATAACAACACGGACATATTAATTTTTTTTTGTCTTTTGGCGAAACAATTGGCATGCAAAGTAATTAAAACAGCTAAAAGAGGCCATACATGGAAAACAATGACAGAGACATGTGCCCGAGCACTCTCTCGTTAAAACCAGTTCATATGAATCAAAACAATACAAATGTTCTGCAATTAGCATTAAAATAATTACTGGTTAATTTGAACACGAAGTCAGTCTCGAGGTATAATTAATCAGCTACCTTTGGTATGCCTTTTTTGTATACTAAAAGATGCCGAAAGATAGTTGAAACTTAACCAGATAATTAGTTAAATTGTTTCTACTCTTTGCAAGGCCTATCACAAATTGTGTTCAATTATTTACTATTACAGCAGAATTCTAAACTCTCTTTTTTTCAATTTTGAAACAATCAAAACAAAACCGAGCAAGTACACTAAAGTTATTGTTTCAAGCCACCATCTCCAGTTTCAACTTTTTGTATTCCATACATTCACAAAATGTCAAACTGTCATCACTGATATGGCAGCTGAAAACCATGTAGGTGTGATAGAGCTGTCAATAAAAGAGTGGAGAAATCAACAAGCAAGGTATACTAGATTCCTTATATCNCCCCCCCCCCCCCCTACATTGGTATGGTGTCGTTAGCTTTTGCATAAAATCCAATAGGTCTGTCGAAACAGCATGAAATCACTTATTCTATAGATAGCATTATACGGAGACGCTAAAACAATAGCGTTATGACTCTCTATGGCCGCACAATGGCTGCCGTCATGATCCCGATCAATAATAATTAATATACAGCAACTCGGAGAATTTCCAAAACATGTTACTGAACCAATCATTAAGACAATTTTTGCGACAATTAGACAGTCACAGCAAATGAAAGCCAGTCCGCAAAATCAATATGTCCGTAACGAGACATCTAGTTCCATCCATGCGCCATTACTGCGGCGTTATCAAAGACAAGAAGCCACTTAAATTGACCTCATCCGTCAATGATGAATGATACAACAAGTAACAAATATTATATTAACAACAGAATTTCTATGAAAACTTGGGGACCATTTTATTTCTGGCTTTGCGGGCAATTATTATACATTTTTAAGAATTACTTTACTTCGGAAACATTGATCTATAACAAATTCTTCCCTGAATACGAATAAACAACTGCTTAAAAAAGACTGCTTAAAGAAATCTGATAAAATTAACTTCAAAATCACACACACAAAAAGAAAACGGAAAAATGTCAGAGACAAAAAGAAAATGCAAGCTGTCATTAGAAAGAAAAAATGTTAATGAGTCCTGAGTCATACCTAAGCCTTTTGAGTACATTTTTAACATCTCCTAGTTTGTTGCCATGACAACCTCATCCCAGTGTTTTCCTTTTTTATTAAAATATACATTAAGCGAGGAAAATGTGTTCTTCTCGATGCTAATTATACACAATTTTATCTTAAATATCTTCATCCATTAAATTTCGTATTCAAATTGTATCTGATTTCATGTCAAATGTTTTGTTAGCAATTTATTGTTCTCGGTGGTGAAAATAATCTGTAAGTTTAAACCAGACACTCCTAGGGTACATTCTTTTTGGGTTATAGCTACTTAATTAAAGATCATGGTTTGAAAACACCTTCAACGCAGTATCTTCACCTGTGTCAGGTCTTTTGTGGTGCACAAATAATTCATATCAACATCTGATACAACTCTTCCCTTAGCAGGACTTAGCATTAAAACATGCAGGAAGTTTCATGAAGGAGACAAAACCAAACATGGAAAATATAAAAATAAACAAATATTTGTAAGTGAAAAAAAAACACATATAATATCCCTTAATAACATACAGGGACCAAAGTGGAAAACAAACATGTAAATGACAATCATCAAATTGCAAACAAAAATAATTTGAATCCCGCTCCAAAATATTTAAAAAAAAAAAAAAAAAAATCAATGGACATCTTACAGACCAAAATCTAAACATCTGTGTTGCAATCAGTCAAATATAATGATTTGGTAAGTGCAATTTCTGTACAAAACATACAATCACACCTAGCGCTTTATAACATAATCATATTAATCTTAAATGCATTTCTTACAAACAAAATATTGTTCAGATAAATGAACTTCATTTACTTCCATTAGAACTGCTGCCGGTGCATATAAAAAGCATTAAATTGTATCTGGAGGAATCCAAGAGCTATAAACAATATTATCAGAAGCACAGTGAATTGTCTTAAAAACATTACAATGAACTCAAAGAAAGGAAAACCTGTCCCCTAAAAAATAAGATACAACCAATTTATGATACTGATAGATGTTGTGGCATACAAGAGCTTAAGAGTGGAAATAAAAATGACATCAGCACATACTCATACAATATTAAATCAAGTATAGAATTATAAAAGAAAATTATAAGAAACCCTGCTTTGCACACTAGTTGTAAAAAGACTGTTGATACAAGTGTTTAGGTTGATTATTCCCCATTTATCTCATGTTGCACTTAGAGTATTGATTCTGGATTATTAGACAATTTACAAAAAATGAACATTTTTTTAAGGCTTCCTGCTAATGCTTACTGATAACTAAATCAATCATTACAAGAAGCCATAATAGGCTCTAGATGTACATATTAGCCTTGTAACATGGCTAATTATAACAGAAATCTGCCAGTCATATGCGGCCAGAGTAGCTCCAGACCAGCAAGCTCAATCCCTAATGAGACCACGAAACCTTGCGTGACTTTATAGCATCAGCGTAGCTCCTGAGCAGACGGCACGACTGCTAAGGCTTATCTTGAGCTACTCTGGCCGCATATGAAATAAGACCCATTTTCGCATGACAATGGTCATTTACCATACAGATAAGTGATCAAAATTCTGAAACAATAAAATAAACGTATATAAATGTATGTACTACCTGCTCTCCTGAAATCCATATGTTTCATCAGTAATCATTTCACAACTTACTAAGTATAAAACCCCCAAGTCTCATTGGCAATATGTCTATGATAATTGTTTTCCAGCTGTAGCAGAAGAACTTGTTAATATCCGAATCAATATCGCCTAAGAATCTGAAACAATTGCCATCATATAGACCTGTCTATTCATCAGCCAACACACTTACATAATGAAACATATCTCTTTTAATGAACATGCACAAAAGTTGAAAATTATAGCCTAGGTTATGAGACTGAAATTCAAAACCCATGTGTCTAGGTAAGAATGCAAACTTGAAAACTAATTTGCTAAAAGCTTCAATAATTGTAACACGGGCTTGCTAATTATATTATAATCTTTTAGCTAATTTTCTTACGCTATTGTTCTGGTTAATCCGCATAAACAACGAAAGTCCAATCAGCATTCCTGTATTCGCGACACAATGTTGCACAATTAAATTGGAGAGTTAAGCCCTAAAGCAGCAGCTTTGTAATCTACCTTTTGTTTAAGTGCGGCCTGAAGAAATAATAAACACATATTGATCTCATATCCCATTGTCCAAAAGAAATTCTGGAGAATATGTGACAGAAAATAATAAATTCTCACCAGTTCCTTTGATTGTTTCTTAAAGGTTGCCTGCATGATTTTTGATTTTTTTCTTTTCATGAAAATTTAGACTCATAAGTCTTTGTATGTTGAATAATGGTTATAATTTGTCCAGAAATATTTCAGCTTATTTAAAAGGATTTGTTTTCCTATGCAAACCTTTCTAAAACTTTTGTTGAAATGTCGCTTTAATGACGTACAACATAAAATCATAACAAATACACCACATAGCTCTGATAATATTAATGCAATGTAATTCAGCGTAATTTACACCGCATGCAACACATTTCAAGACAATACCCCTACCCCCCNCTCCCCACACACACACCAAACACACAAATGAACACATTTATACCTTGATATAAACAACAACTATAACAATTAATTTCCTGCGGCAAATTAATCAGCTAAATATAACCATGCAGCCATTACTGTACATAATTTTCGTGCAAATCCATACATTATTGAGCATGAGGCTTGTATGGGGTGGCCAATTATGTATCTTTTCATTAACAAACCTGACACATTTATGCCACAATTTGCCTTTAAAATAAACCATTAACTGCATACATATTTAGGATCTGACATGAGTTTTCATATCATACCATATTTTATTAAACGAGTTCAAGAATTGTGTTAGTAAGCCAGCCTTTGGCGAGCTTACTAACAAATTTCCTGGACGAGTTTAATATAATATGGTATGATATGGCAACGAGTGTCAGATCTTTTTTATCACATGCTTTTAAACTAAATAAAATACATCTTAATTGACCAAACAAATGCTGATAGATCTCACAGTTGTTTACTATCTTGACGTCATTTCATGTTGACGATGTCATTTCACCAATATAAAGCCATGCGATTGGTTAGTTATTGATTCTGTAGCCAATAAAAACGCTTAAAAATGTTGTATTACACATGTGTAATATAAAAATATATTTAATGGTTATATTACATGGGAAACAAGGTATAGCATGTGATAAATATGTATATGTTAATTTTAGTATCAAGAAACAAAAACAACCTTATGTAGATTTTGATGCAATGATAAAGCTGTCTAATAACATGGTTAATTTATACCCGGAGAACATGAACTGACAAAAAATATCCATTGTGAGAATCTCATAAAGAAAGAAGTTGCACAAAACAAAATTTATAATTTAGTACAATCCAGATGCAACAGAATAAAGGGCCCAATTAAAAAAAAATCTTAAGTAAAATCATACAACAGAAGTGATCTATGAAGATTTTTTAGAAATTAAGCTGCAAATAGATGCCCTCAAATAAAAATTGACATATGATAAAACACCACTATTCTGTTACAAGAGGGCCAAAGAACTACAGCTGCTCACCTGAGACCCACAGGAAGATAACTGTTCTTAGCAGTTTCACAAAGATTGGGCAATTGATGTGGCGTCAAGAGTGTTCACAAGCTTTCTTCTTGTATTTGATCATGACATAGTTTTTGACCCTGTGATCAGTTTCAAACTCTGCCGAAATAAAAAAGGGACAAACGTTCTTACAAGTTTTGCTTTAATTTCACCTGGTGACGTAGATTTCGACCCAGTTACAAACTTGGGCGATATAACATAAGGACAAATGTTTTAACGAAGTTTCATTATGATTGGGCAATAATGTGGCCTCTAGAGTTTTCACCGAGCAAATGCTGATAATAAACAATGCACAACGGACAAAAGGCAACCACAAAAGCTCTCAATGCTCATGTTGTGCTCAGGTGAGCTCACAAGCATTAACTGATGCTTAGTATAGTAGCAGAATATAAATGACTATAACAAGTTTGTGAGAATTTTTCAAATTTTTCTAAATGTCACTCTAACCTACTTTAACCCCAAACTGCAAACATTTATGGTTTCCAGTGCGTTTTGCAAGATTGCGGTCCAGATATCATATTTTTAAATGTATTATATCTTTAACAACATATTTATGCTAATTTAAATAACAAATAATCAACATAGTATCCTTGTTTCATAAACAACCATACTGTTTTTACTTTTTCATGATTTCCTTGATATTAAAATTGTTGAAAATTGTCCTATCTGTAAAAAGAACGTGTTCGTAGTTAATATATTTCATAAACTGAATCCATTGTAGAACATGGGAAATCACTATTTAATAGTTGAACACAGCAGTGACAGTATTTACAGACGTTGAGACGAAAAGAGATAAAATACAACATTTTCTAGTCTAATTTATACTAGTAACTTTACAGTATCATTAGAATTAACTATAAGAAACTTAATGAACTACCAATTAAAACTAAACACACCTCAGTGCCAATAATAAGCAATACTTCACTGAAAACAAAAAAATCTACAAAAAAGACTTACACTCTTGTCTATTTCCATTCATTCTGATTAGCAACATTCAGTCTTTTCTCTACATAAAACAAATTTAAACTAATTTTGTGTCACAATCACATGCTCATTAACGAATTGCTTTCTTATGATGAATGAGCCTTGATTCACAAGGTACACAATAATTCTCTAGCCAAAGAACTCCGCCCAATGAATGCATTCAATTCGATACAACTGCCTTATTTCCCATCAATTTCCTGACTTATTTCCTTTGGTAACATTTTTAACACCTTGCCTTCAATGCAAATGAATTACCCCTCCCTGTCACCTGTATGTCTGTATTTGGTCACTTCAGAAATTATCAAATGTTGTATATTGCTTCACATTGTACTAGGTTTCTAAAACAAACATTCGGACATTGGTCAAGTTTGTACAGCGGTCATTCACCAAATATCTCCTAATCAAAACTTTCTTTAATCAATTGTCCACTCTGTGTCTACCCAATGGTCAATTTCAATAAGTTCTTAAGACACCTATTGTTTTCGAGTAATTAACAGCCAACCCTTGTGTGTCATAGGCCCTGGGGCTGTTCAAACATCCAAGTTGGAATGAAAGCAAATTTATTTGCCAATTTTTCTAATTAAATGTGTACAATAAAGAGACACTAATTCCCAGGCACATTGACTGGTTTCCGGTTCATTGTTTTGAATGCCTTTGACTGGTTCTAAAATCTTAAGCTTTCCTCCATTACATGGGGGCTTGCTGTGATTGGCTTTTGTTAGCGAAACAATCAACACTGGTACCTGAAATTTCTTACATAAAAAGAGCAGTAATTGCTTCATTATTACCCGGTATGGGCTACTTAAACAAACCCCTGGATGACCATCGGTGTACACCAGTAACACAATGGATATCTTGTGAATGAAAGAAAATATGTTTTCTTTCTCTTTAGATACATGTACATTAAACATGAAATTAACATTATTAGAACTCAATAGCTGACATCATTATCAGCAGCATCAGCAGCATCAACAGGTGCTACAGTACCACCACCACATCCTCATCATCACAATGATGATGATCATCAGCAGCAGCATAAACTGGTGCTGCAGTACCACCACCACTATCACATCATCATCATGATCATCATCATCAATGCCACCGTAATCATTTCTCAAACCTTCTGCATGATCATTTCTGTTTTTTGAGCCAGAATCAACCCATGACAATGTACATTATATGTTATTAACTTTGTTATTATGAGAAACACTGTAAAGGTAATCATGGAAATTACCAACAACTTTTTATATGACTATGAATCTTAATTAAAGGATTGAATTCATGGCATGTACTGATTTTTTTTTAAATTTTAATCTAAAGCATGTGCAATCTCCACGCTTTCAATAGGTAGATTTGTTATTGCATTTTTTTAAAGAAGCAAACAAGCCGTGCCTATTATACAAACATAGTTTTGTATGTATATAATATTTTTACAAAAACAATTACCACAAAACACATGAAGATGATAATTTTCAAGATTTGAATTTAATCTTTAATGATATCTTCCTTGGCAAATATTTGTGTGATAATTTGTTTTGCTTGCCAATCCTTCAGAAAAATTAGTTTAAAATTACAATCATGACAAACTCATAAAATCAAAACCTAATGACAAAAGCTTACCCAGTTGCCCTACATGGTACCTCTTCAGCTAATAAATCTTGCCGGTTTATTTTTATATTACCCCGCTACGATTTATTAACTTTATAATGAGAATCATCTGATGTAGCCTGAGCCGTGTCATTATTGTTATTAGCCCATTTAATTTATATTCTGACACCAAGACGGTTGTTCTATTTCATTTTTTTGCTTGTATACACAAATATTTCTATTTGACCATTTTGATACCGTTATATTTAAAAGTAAAACGAAAATAGAGTGCCAGTTTATAACAATTATAACTATAAACAATGTTTACTACATAAAAACAGAATACATTAAAACTCATCATTAACAATAAAATATAAAAAGCTATTTAGGATTGGATGGGAATGTTCATAGGCAATGAAACAAAAGCAGTTTATCTTCATTAGATAACAACAAAATAACCATAGCATTTTTCAAGGTATATATAAATTTTAGGTTCTAATAAAAAAAGCTCTTCCTCTCATTAATGAAATTAAATCATCACATAATGAACCCAATGTAAAATATCTGGGTAAAAGAAAAACAGGAAGCTGACTGGTTAAGGTCACTGAGAAAGTAATGAACAGATTACAGGTGCAAAACAGAAACCAGTCCTAATTAATGAGCCTGCATTAAACGTTTTTATAGACAAACCAGACATATTATGTTAATGATCTTAATAATTTCGTGATGTAGCACTTTTTCTCTCATTATGTCCGAGATAATGAGATATATTAACACAAGTATGCAAGGAGTTTGGTTCAGGTTTCATTTATGTCCTTTATTTACAACAATAATTTTGTGTTTAAATGTATGCAAATTGCCCTTACGTATTAAAACAGCGTAGGTCTAATTACAAAGATCTGAATGTAGACAAAAACCTATTCAGACCGTTGCACGAAGGGATGAAAGTTTCAAGATACTAACTCTATCATCAGATACCGCTTGATTACAATAGGAAAAAAGACAGGGAAAATATGATATTGACAATTTAAGGAAAATGGCTTTTCTTTAAGGCAAATAACAACAATTAACTGGTGTGTTACATGCCAATTTATTGGAGACGCTCGCAATCCTTAGCTTTTGTCCTTAGTACTCAATCAAACTAAAGGCGTTTGACAATTTCTTAACAAACGCAAACCCGTAGATAATAACTGCCAACCTTGCAAATTAAAAGATTGTTAATAACACATGGGCTAATAACACTGGCAGCCTTTGGGTAGACATTCAGTAGAAAGCCAACATTGTTTCATATTGACAATTTTTCTTAATAATTGTTAGTGCAAAATTTAATTTCAAGGATAAGAGTTAATCTGAAAACCCTGATTGATAGCATGTTTAAACCCATATTCACACAACTTTCTTGCATTTATTTAGGTTATTTAAAAGACAAGCAGCAAGTATATTGAAGTTTGCATCTTAGAGTTTGAAATCCTAACATTTCTTGTATTAATTTAATGAAGTTGTCAAACATTTTGACTATATCGTATTCAAAAATAATGATATTTGAAGACANGGGGGGGGGTCAACTCTGGCCAAGGTTAGTTATAACAATTGTAAAACATGTTTGATCATGAAAATTTACAAGAAATTATTTTAAATATGGTCAACCATGTTCTGGCCAAGGTTGCCGTGGTGTAGTGGATATGGTGTCCCCCTAGCGAACAGAAGGTCACGGGTTCCATCCCCACTGCGGGAGCGTTCTTTGGATCTCCCCCATAGACACCAAGTACTGGTTCTAGTCCCAGGAAACGAACTCAAGAACGTTACAAATAAGCCTTAGGCTTTCGATGCAATTGAGCTTAAATAAATAGGTTTAAACTATTACCATGTTCTGTCTGTGTTCGTTCCACAGGAATAAGATGTTTATTCTTGTTATTACTATTAACATTTACGTCATATGATTGATACCTAACTATTGATTCATGAACTTATTCATGATATAATTAATGAACAAATAATTGTCACTTTTGTTCATGAGCTCATTCATGTGTTCATGAACTTCAGTTCATGAATTGGCTAATGAATTAAGGCTTGTTGCAGTTCATGAACCAATCAAGTTCATGATCGCATGTCCTTTAATTCATGAACAATGCTGCCATTTGTTGTGCATGAACTGTTCATGAAAGTTGTGCAGGGGTTGTTTTTGACCCACTTGCCCCAGATTCAACCATTTGCACTGAATTGCTTTGCATCGACTATTCCAAGGCGGTTATCAGATTCAACCATTTGCACTGAATTGCTTTGCATCGACTATTCCAAGGCGGTTATCCCAGTTTTAATCACTTTATGTTCATAGTGGGGTTTCTTTTATAAAAGTAATGTGCAATAAAGGTAGTGGCTTAGAACAAGGATTTCTCTCCTGATAGTTTTTTTTCTTCGCTATAGTAACTATGCTGTACATTTGAAAGTGTAGTGTAAAGATGGACAGACGGACAGACTGAGATCCATAGTGAATCCAGGTTACCCAGTCAACTTTGGTGCAGGGGAATGATTGGTGCAGGGGTATGATTGGTGCAGGGGTATGAGGTGCAGGGGTATGATAATCTGAATAAATCAGTTGTCATAAAACAAAGTTTTCAAAAGAAGTTTCACAAATGATATACGGACATTTTTCCTGAATAAAATGTTGCATCTACTTGTTGTTTTTAGCAACAAAATTCACTGAAATCAGTTAAGATCTTTCAACCATTCTGTGTATATCTGCTGATTAAAACATCTTAACATGTTTTCAAAATAATGTCAATAATCTGGTTATCAGTAAATTCAAATTCTCAAACAGTCATTTATATAATTTGTGTCCCTGATGACTGCGTTTGTCTCATAATAACATTATTCATTCAACGGTCTTAGGATAGGCTGAATTAATCAAGACCGGATTTAATTGAAATTTATGCTAAGCAAACAGTGGGTATTCACTTCATCTTTTCAGTATATGCCAAATTTTCTCTGTCTATACATCAGTATTTTAGATAAAAGATAAAGGCCCATTAAATATAAAAAAAACCAGCCCAGGTAAAAGTCTAAATGAATAGCAAGGTTTAAATTACAAAATATGCTATTGTCCCTGATTAGTGAAGCAAATCCAATAATTTATATGTGGGACGCAAACTGTAATCTGCTGTTTGTTTTACCCGGGGCTGTCTGGGATATCCAACAGCAGTACAAACTAATTATGAAGCAAAATCTGTACACTGACTTTCAGCTACAATATTTGAAACACCCAGTGTAACAATATCGAAAACTATTCAAAACAAGCTTGACTGAGCATAATGTTGAAATTCTAAACAGGAAGATATCTGCATTTTACCTCGTTGCTTGTAATTAAAGACAAATATAGAAAGTTTAATTTAATTGTGAAATAAATCACAGCAAATCTTCCTTCTTTTGAATTGTCTCCCTTTTTAGCTCTCCAAAAGGAGGTCAGAAAGAATAGTTGAAGAAAAAATGGCTGGTAAATTTGAATCCAGCTCAACATGTGGAAATTTGTTAATCAAACAATCTGTTACTGTGAATTGTATAAACACTTGCAATTTCAAGAAGATCATAGAAAGATTTCATAATACAAAACAGGTCATGTTATTACTGTGTTACTTTACAGCAGCTTAAAGTACAGACTGTACCAAACCTATATAAGCATTCATAGTTTATTACCAAAGCAGATGGCAAATCTGCATGTCACAAATCATGTTCCATGTCACATTTTGTGCCAATACTTGAGCATGTTTAACTCACTAAAGTACAACATACAGGCTATGGCTATAATAGGCTAATCCTAAAGAAACATGTCTACATGAATCATTATTAAAAACTGCCACTACATCAACAACTATGACCACATCTGCAAATGTATGCTCCAAGGATTATATAATTTGTCAAGAGGCTAAACTTGGGTACAAACAATTCCAAATATGACAAATTGAATGCTCAAACTCTTAATTAAACTTTAGAACACGATTAATTTTATTTTTTAACTTTTTTAACGTCACATACTAACTAATAAATGATGCAAATTTAACAGTATTCATTAGAGGTGAATTCCGTCATGCTCGTCATTTCCCCCTGATCACTGTGAACTATGCTGGCAATCTTTGATTTTTGAAAAAACAAAACACAGCCAATTACATTGCTCAAAAAAAAGTTCTAATGCATGCCTATAACGCTGGCAGTGTAATATACGGCGAAGTTTCAAAATCAGATTTTTCAGGCTGCTTATGAAATATTTGGTGGAATGAGTCATACCCCCCCNCCCTCACCCCACCTCCTTTTATGTGAATGTACGTGAATCTCTGAAATCGTCCTTGGCACATCCGAATCTGCGGAAATCTGTCGATTCGCGGAAAATCACACCCCTGACAATGCAAGTATCAAAGCTTTGTAGCACGCAGGGGACATAACACATCATTTCGGTTTAACCAAGAATTTACACCTTCTGAATTAGCAAGAAGTAGGTCAAATGTAAAGATCAAAATGAGGTCATTTGATGTGTTGAGTGTTCATAAGTTACATCCATGCAAGAATCAAAGCTTTGAAAAAAAGCATTATTGATGTCAAACAAAATGTGTGTGTCATATTGCTTACCTAGTACGGACAGAAGAACGAACAAATTGACCGGCCTATCGCTATAACAACTTCTAGCACTTGAGCTCGCATATTGTATGCACACAACCAATTATAAATGAGTTCTTTTAATCAGTAATACTTAATTATTAATGAATTCTTAAAGAGTTTAATTATTATAATGCTAATTATTGAATGAGTGACACCTGACAACTAATGCTGCCTATTGTTTGTACTTAATAGATTACATTGATACCCCAACGTTGCTAATCTGTATATTAAAAGACCCGCACTTAAACAATTGATTTTTAATTGAAAGCCAGTCCGTAACTGTTACACACACTTTTGTACAAGTTTATCAATTAATTCTTTAAATGGATTTTATCAAATGACGGGCAGGTATCTACATGCAGTCAAATTTCATACTCGTTATAACCATTTGATCCAACTTTATTGATTTAAGAAATAGTCTTTGAATCACTTATTAGGTTTTTGATTAAAATTAGAAAATCTCTTAAGCACACATACACGTACATGAAGATTTCAAGATATTGATTAAGACTGAAGAAGGGAGGTACATACGGGAAAATTAGCATTTATCTCTAATGAATTGAAATTATTAATACAAATATCAAATGGTTCAATGACAGGCCAAACATCCAATCAAGATCAATAAGAGCTCTTATCACAGCATAACAACATTCATTTCACGAAATTAAAATGTCTTTGCAAAGACTTGTAAGTCACCCACGATTATTCAAATCAAGATGGTGAATAAAAAAATAGTTTGAAAACTTTAAGTTTACCTGAATATCATGTTTTGTAAACAGCAGTTTTATGTCTTTATGTCAAGAGAATGTACAGTTTTTGACTGGTTTGCTTTTTAGTAAAAAAAAAATTTGCACCATCTTGATGCCGATTACCTGAGTCTTGCACTTGCGCTATTGACATGGCGTTTAAAAAATATTATTTTGAAGATTTTGTTTTCAATTCCTGCTATTTTAAGCCCAGATTCAAAGACGATGTTGTTTTATCATAATGTACAAAGAAGGCCCCTTTCAAAAGATGTCATTAGGATCATCATGTACAAGAAAGCATCTTCCAGAATATGTTGTTATAATTATCACGAGGTCAAGGGTTTGATCTCCATTGTGGGAGCGTTCTTTAGATCTCCCCCAAAGACACCAAGTACTGGTTCTAGTCCCAGGAAATGGACTCGAGAGTGTTTCAATTAGCCTTAGGCTTTTGATGCAATCCAGCTTAACCCTTTGCATGCTGGGAAATTTGTCGTCTGCTAAAATGTCGTCTGCTGAATCACTAAAATTAGCATTTTTTTTTTTTTTTTTTTTTTCAAAGAATACAATCAGAATAGCAAACAGTTTGGATCCAGATGAGACGCCACGTTCTGTGGCGTCTCATCTGGATCCAAACTGTTTGCAAAGATCCGGTTCCAGCGCTCAAAGGGTAAATAAATAGGTTTAAAACTAAAGAAGGCCTCTTCATAACAATGTCCTGATATCTTTCAGACGTCCAGTGGTTGCCAGAAAAAGGGTTTTGTTTTTTGGATTTCCTCTATCGCTTAATGTTTTCTCAGAAACTTACATACATATTTAAGAACTGTACGAACTGATGTGCATTAAAGGCAGATCTTACCAACCACCATTAACAACAACAAAAACAACAACAAATAGGGACCTTTTTCGAACACCTCTTCATTTTCTGCTGCCTCATTACAACACATTTTCTACCTTACATTTTTGGCTTGCGTATTTCATACAACTTTTCCACAACTAATTCTTTAGAAGCTGCTCATAAAAAGGTGGGCATTAAAACTTTTAGGAACACATTTTTCTTTCATAAGATTTTGTTCTCCACATTTTATTGTCCTGCCCATCTGTCATTAAAATCATGCTCTGTTAAAAACTTGTCTGATTATAATCTATTTATGTTCCATCTTTTAAAATTAAAACCATATTTCATTGCAGTTATTAAAAGATCAGACAGACAGCGAGAAGATAAAAACCCATGAACACAAAATATGGAGATTTTGTCACAAAGACTGATCAGTTAAATAAGTCCATAACCAGAATGTTTGTTTTTACATTAATTGCGTATGTGCTAATTCAAAATGTTCCCCATTTGAAAAGCACTCAAGTTCAAGCTAAATGCGTCCAATTTAAATGATAATATTCAGCTTATAATAACTAGTGAAAATAATGACTTAATTTCAATAGAACGTCTCTTTTCAAATATTTTTAATTCATTTCAAAGTAATGCACCACAATTTCGTTAACAAACAAAGCCCTAATTTTATCAATTTGTATGGTCTCGCGTCTATAAAACCATCAAAATTACTCCACATTAATGCAAAGAGAAAGACTTAATATTCTTTATGATAAATGTTCAATGGTAAATCATTAAAAAAAATCTCAAAACCTTATCAGATGAAACCCGTTTCACTCAAAATGCCTATTCAAACAACAGGACTTAATTTATCATTAAATTTAACACGATATAGACACTAATTCAAATATCAGGCTGAACAATAGACTCGACAACCTTGTATACATTACTGATTACAATTTTAATAATAATGGTTTCGTTTCATGGTGTTATTCTCATGGTTTCAATGCCTGTTCTTTTGTTATTAAATCTTAAGACACATTGAAATAAGGGAAATTAGAGTCAGCTAGCAGAAATAAACGAACATCTAGACAAGGTTGCACCTATGAATTGTCAATTCCTTCAAACAGTTAAAAAGACTATCCAATTTCCAATATCGTTATACCTCAATTTGCCATAACTCACTTAACTTAGGTTTTTATTTTACTCTAAAAAGCAATTAAGTTAAATGACTCTGAAAGACACGTACTTACATCAATAAGTTGTAATATTTATGTTCTGTGACCACTAAATTGCCCATTTTAAATTCTGTTGAAAACAATTAAAAAATCCAACTAAAAAACAACAAAAACACTTAAAAGGAATTAGCAGACAACAAATTGTTACAGGTTACCAAATGACAACAACAAATGGCTGATTTATAATGCAGTTAAACAACTAGAAAAGCAAAAACATGCAATTTTCACCATGTTAAAAAACAACAAGAAAACAACAACAACTAATTTCCATAATGCAACCAAACAACAAGAAAAAGAACAACAGCAGGCACATATTTATGCGTTCACCAACAAAAATGTTAATTATCATCAGTCCTCATATTTATTATCATCAGCCATTACCTATCATATTCGGGTATCATAATACAGTCACAGTTGTGGACTTTCAAAAGATGAACAATGTGTAAAGATGCAAATTAAGATTTGTGATAAACGTAATTTATTACCATTGGATGGGTAAACCATGCAATTTTCTACCCATTAAAACACAAAATACTTACATAAAAATACCGCATTCAGATTGTTATACAACATTAAAACTATACTCAAAGTAAACGAGCACTTGGTTTATAAAATTATAATTGGAATAATATGACACCATATTTTATCTAAATACAATTTATCTTTTTTCGCAATGCAGATATTTTGATGACATTAGGGATTGGCAAACAATAATGTTTAAGAGTTATTTGTTACGGTTTTACTCGACTGTTATTGGTTACAGTTTTATTCGACTGTTATTGGTTACAGTTTTATTCGACTGTTATTGGTTACAGTTTCATTTGACTGTTATTGGTTACAGTTTTATTCAACTGTTCTTGGTTACAGTTTCATTTGACTGTAATTGGTTACAGTTTCAATCAAATGTTATTGGTAACATTTTCATTGGCTGTTATTGGTAACAGTTTCAATCGACTGTTATTGGTAACAGTTTCAATCGACTGTTATTGGTTACAGTCTCAATCGACTGTTATTGGTTACAGTTTCAATCAACTGTTATTGGTAACAGTTTCAATCCACTGTTATTGGTTACAGTTTCAATCAACTGTTATTGGTTACAGTTTCAATCGACTGTTATTGGTAACAGTTTCAATCAACTGTTATTGGTAACAGTTTCAATCGACTGTTATTGGTTACAGTTTCAATCAACTGTTATTGGTAACAGTTTCAATCGACTGTTATTGGTTACAGTCTCAATCAACTGTTATTGGTTACAGTTTCAATCAACTGTTATTGGTTACAGTTTCAATCGACTGTTATTGGTTACTGGACTGTTCTTAATGAGTTTTGGCAAATTTCAGGCTTAAGCCAATCAGAATGCCATCACACCAAAGCGGGTCCTTAGTGTGTCCTCCATTTCTGGCAAGGACTTGTTTGGACATGGTATGATCTGACATATAAGCCTTGCTCTGTGAAAAGGGTGTTTAATGCGTGTGCATAAAGTGTATTCCCAGATTAGCCTGTGCAGACTGCACAAATTTGTTCAAAGGGAGACTCTTCTTGACAAAAATCCAGTTAAGGTGGAAAGTGTCGTCCCTGATAAGTCTGTGCAGACTGCACAGGCTAATCTGGGACGACACTTTACGCACATGCATTAAACACCCTTTTCACAGAGCAAGGCTGATATACATTGTGCATTGTAGAGTCTTCAAGGACTTGCGTGGACATAGTAAAAACTGACAGATACGTAGTGGGGGCTTTGTATGGTCTTGATGGAAGTCACAGGCTAGGACTTGCTTGGACATGGTCAGACCTGACAGATAAATAGAGGAAACCTTGCATGGTCTTGATGGAGTCACAGGCTAGGCCTTACGTGGACATAGTAAAAACTGAGAGATACATAGTGGAGACCTTGCATGGTCTTGATGGAGTCACAGGCTAGGCCTTACGTGAACATAGTAAAAACTGAGAGATACATAGTGGAGACCTTGTATGGTCTTAATGGAGGTGGAAGGCTAAGGAGGTTTGAACATGCCCTATAACTTAAATGAAGAGGATGCCATGATACGAACTGATCAGAAATATAGAAGAGACCATATGGGCAAATAAATGGCCTGGTAGGGATGCTATTAGTGATTCTAGGGTGTCCCTGATGTGTGGACTCCAGTCTGGTCTCTTGTTGCTGTGTTCTCACTATGCTTGGACTGCATCCCATATCACACTCCTACCATTTGAACAGCATCAACTCAAACACCTTACCAAGACTGAAGTGAAGATGTAGAGAACTTAGTATGGACATGCTCTGGTCTGATGGACACGCTCTAGTCTGATGAGACAGTTACGCTCAGTTCCACTTTAAAGTGACTTTCCATATTGAAAAGTCTGTGGAAATAACATTATGCTACAATCACATTTTAGTCAAGTTGATCTTCATAAAATGTCAAACAAGCCTTTAGAAGCTTGTGAACATTTATGGATATGGTGCATAACAAATTATATTTGTATGCAAGTCAATAGCTGGAAGGCATTCTTAACATTTTTCGATTTCCTCATAATATTTTTTCATAAAATATGGTAAACCAGACACTTCCAACACAAGTATGGTATCATATGTACTGTAAAAAAGTACGGAACAAACAATGTGAAGAGAACACACTCATGCTCTTGTAAACCATTTTTTCGAACAAAAAAAATCTGGAGTAAAATCTGGAAACTTACTAACATACAACCTAAATGTGATCTTTTTGTTCAGGCATGGTTTATTTTACTTTTGCCCTGTTCATGATGATTATAGCCTTGTATCTTAATTGAGTTGTACATCAATTTATGCAAATTTCTGATTTATTGAATTCATAAGAACGAAAAAAACATCAAACAATTAAGTTAATTAACGCAATTGCCATATAAAAGATAAATTATGTGATTCATTATGTGGTTTCAGTACAGTACATCTTTTTTCTTTAGATTTATAAAGAAAAATAACAGATTAGCGTTCTGATTAATTATAATGTAGTAACAAACCTAATTACGCTCAGACATAATTAGCTAATTTTGCGAACAATTAAATATTATGGACAGGTGAAGTCAGTCTATTGGTCCTCAGAAAGACAACCTATCTTGTGATGGATAATAATCATTTATGCAATTAATGTTCAGTGAAATGTCAATGCTTTATCTTCACAAACACATACATGGGATCACAGATAAAACTTAAGTCACACATTATGTGGATCAAAACATGCCGCATTCTTAAATAAAAATTATATTGCTTTAAAGAACCCACAAATATCTTTTGTTAATTTTACAAACAAGAGCAATATGCTAAAATTGTTGTATATGAACGTAAGCAATGATGCTACAATTATTGTTGCCTTTTCAAATTGCAATGTACAAGATTAAGACTATTTATATGATCAACAAAAGCAGAAAAGGTCAATTAAAATGTCATGCAAATATTAAAATATAAGCATGGAAAATAGTTTTAATTTCTAGATTAAAGTCAAATACACTCTTACCAGCCACTGCAACCATTTTCAATATTAGCAGGACCTTGCACCTTGCTGGTACCTTTTCTAATTGATTACATTCTAGCAGTGCAACCGGTTTATCAAGGCATGCCTTCCAGCCATCAGGCGGACCCATCATGGCTGCCATATCAGGAGATTGGCTGTCATACAACACTCATTAAACTGAGGGAAGTTATGAAGTCATTAGTTCCAAACAGGTCATGTTACCTTAACTGTGAGCTGCTAAATGGGACAACACTCACCTTTCAAGGAGCTGGTGTACTTAACATCGTAAACATAATGGTTGTAATAATGTCATTTAACCAAAATTCATTTCTGATGGATGCTTCATCACTTCCTAAGGAAATTACACACATCAACAAAACTTAATATGTTTTAGTGATATACCAAAGATTTTGATAACTGAGTACAATAATTATTGATTATCAATTTTTTTATTATAACAAAACAAATCTGTAATACACTTTTTTAACTGACTGCTGAAATGTGGTTAACAAAATCATCTTATCGAAAGATGCCGATTCATTTTTGTTGTTGTTGATTGTGGTCCTAACACCTGGATTTATATGTGTCAAACATTTGTAACTTAGACATGCTTTGAAAGCTTGAAATTATATGTTCAATAGCTAAAGAACGACTACTTTGAAACAACAGCAACAAACAGAAGAATCATTATTGAATGCCCCAAATTCATGACAAGATTTCATTTAGCGACCTTCTCAAAATGAATTCGTAAGTGTTTCCTTAAAGTGTCCTCGACTGTGGACAAAGGTATTACATTCTAGCACAACCAGTTATTGTGGAATCACTACAAAAATTACATCATTACAGGATCATGGGAACCATATTAATTAGCAGTAAGACACCTGCAGTCATTCGCCAGGCATGCTACAAGATCATGTCCCAATATCAGACCATACACAGCCTGATAGCTGGCATGTCATGCTGTAACTGTCTAGAGTTATCTGTCCTTGGCTTGCACTTACGTAAACATAGTACTATTCAGTCAACTGATAATGGTCATGCTAGTTGGCAGTACGAAATGTGATACATTCTTCACATTTTCACATTTTCTAATTTTGACAATCAAACGCACACATATTCATTTGGAATATTGCTTTGAGACCAAAAACTGCACTTTATAGTTCTTTAAAAATTGAAGGTATTTAAATTGAAATCCATTTATGACCGTGCTTTCGACATCATCATCATTATAATGACAATCATTATCATGATCATCGTCATCATCATCATCATCGTCATCACATCATCATCATCATCACCACCGCCACCACCACAAACACCATCATCATCATCATCATCACCACTATTCTGTCATCCAACAAAACCTGCCTTCACAAAACCATAACAGAATCAATACATAAGGCTATAAAGTGTTTGGGAGGAAGAATTGTCAAACCTGAACTGTATGTTATATATATATATAAATGTATCTTATATATTTCTTCGGGTAAAAGATTGATACAATTATGCTTTTAACGAGAAATCAAGCAGCCCCCACTTAAAAACAGGAAGCGATTGTCACAATACTTTTTAATGATACCTAGAAAGATATAATTAATTCATTTGTATCCTATTGCAATCTGCGTAGTTAAGTTATTACTACCTTTCCTTGTAATATCATCTTTCAAGAGGCAGGTTTATTTTTATAATTTGAAAACGTAAACAAAACCCAGACACTCAAATATTCCAAATACCTTCACAGGATTGTGCTTCATATAATGGTCCGATTAGTAAATGAAACAAGTGCAAATCACAGTGAAAATATTAAAACCTGTTATTAGTAAGTGCTTTTTGATAACAATTTCCATTCAACTCTAATATTAAATAGGGCTACATACCTTAAAATTTACATAAAGAACATAATGTATTAATCTTTAATAAATAATCAAATCTTATTTCATGACAAAGTACTTAAAAAATGTACTGTCCTGTTACCAATATCTATATTACAAATCTATAACACCAGTACCATCTTGATAAAACATTAATATCTGTACAAAAACTGTGACTGAATCAAACTTAAACAAGAAACCGTCGGAGACGGGTGATGCTCCCTAAAGTGTTTTTTTTTTCACAATATTGCACTATATATTCAGATGAAAGGAAACGTCTTGAGGGGCATAACTTTGGACAAAATAATACGATGGATGGTTTAGCAACTTAAAAATTTCAAGGGCCATAACTCTCTAAACAAGAAACCGTCGAAACGGGTGATGCTCCACAAAGTTTTTTTTGTCACAATATTGCACTATATATTCAGATAAAAGGAAACGTCTTGAGGGGCATAACTTTGGACAAAATAATACGATGGATGGTTTAGCAACTAAAAAATTTCAAAGGGCCATAACTCTGTGAAAAATCATCCGACCATAACCAGCTGATAATATGCACATCTCCTGTTGGTAGTGAAGCTTCCCATAAAGTTTCATTGAATTCCGGTCATTAGTTGTACTTAGTAGCTGAGAAATAACAAATTTCCGGATGGACGCACACACGCACGGACAGACGAAGCGGCGACTATATGCTCCCCCCAAAAAATTTGGGGGAGCATAATAAACATATTCTGTTCCACTATTAAGTTGAAAACTAAATTCTTAATGCCCCACCAATGTACATAACTTGTAAATCACAAACATACCATTTAAAATCAACCTTAATATAACACACTATAATATCACCAACACTACAGTATTCTTTGACATATCCTGATGTTCACGAACAATGTATATGATCAATACATTTCTACAAAACAGTATAATATTACATAATTGATTGAACATAAAACAATAGTTCTACAATCATGTGACAACCTAAAATACTGACCACACGCACCATGCCTGTCAAAAGCACTCTAGTCAGATGCTGCACTTCCCCGGCAGTTATCACGTCTTACCCACCATTACGTCTCCAAGAGACTCGATTTCCAACATGTCACATGACTAACAATGCTGTAAGAATTGACCCAAAGACGTATCTCGGCACACATATAGACAATTAGATATGTTAGCTCTGTACGGAGGGGGAGAATGATAGATTTGTATTGAATAATCTGTAACACGGCATCTATACAGCTCTGACATTTCCTCGTACAATCAATACTGATTATGTTTCCTCTTTTTATGCCACACATTTGATGCATTTGTCTTTATCTGGCAAGATTATCAGCAGCCAATACTTATTAAGCATCAAGTGTACAATATCAATTTGCGCACCGCCATTTTTCCTCCACTCGCTATAAATAGCCAAAGACATGAATCTTATTAGGCTGCTGACCGTGAAGTCACTCCAAAATAGCCTTATAATAGCAGAGAACAAGTTTAACTTATTACATTTACCAGCTATCAGAAAAACTCTACAATATTTGAAGATAAAAAGTATATAAATAAAGTACTTAAACTTACCCGATAAAGATTTATTCACGTTTAACACTGCTTCCATCTTGATTTGCCATCCTTTTAATCAGTAAGAGTTTTGCCACTTTCTTATTGTAATTCCCAAGCGGTGAAATGACAATCTACTAACATCAAAGACCAATAGAAATTAAGCGAGCTTTCTAAATACACTATTGTCAATGTTTAATCCGGAGGTCACCAAAGGGGAGTGGGTTTAGTAAGAAGCTACCGGTCTCTTGTTTTCGATATTAAGTGAGAAATTCCAATATCTGATGTTCATTAATCGTGGTGGGTAAAATTTAGAATGCAACATGTACATCAATTATATCTTTTCAAATCCAGTAATGAATAAATTGTATACCTCAGCGAAAGGAAGTTGAGGAGAAACTTTACAAATCAGCCGAGTGATTCAAAAGAAGACTAGTCATTACAATCAGAGAATAAAATATGCGTTCAACTTTTACAATTAAGATTATAATATGAAAAGATAAAGCCAGCTTTATCGGAAGCCATTAAAAGTTTAAGATTCTAAACAAATTCACCGTGGGTTGTCCATAGCAACACATTTTTTTAAATCGAATAACATTTTAAGGTGATGATGGGGTAGATGGGAGGGGGGATCGGTATAATTTATCACATAGAATATTTGATGAGGTTTAATGACTTTGAAGGAAATTAGACCTTAGTAACAAACAGGTTCAAATTAATGTCCACACAATGAAGGAGTCAATAAAAGGGAGAAGTTTGTACATTTAAACATTCTTCTTGTTCATCTACCTGTAACAAACTGAGATCTACAAAATAACAATGGCATACATAATTATATGCATCACCAACACCTATAATAGCATGCATGAAACATAATAAAATGTTTATGGTGAAGAAACTTTTAAAGTAATAATGCGATGCAGAGATTTTATTTGCATTGTAGGATAAAAGGTTATAAAAATCCAGAAGCATTAGTTTAGTTTGAACATATTTATTTTGAATTGATTAAATCCAAAGCATTGGGCTTATAGAGTCACTCTCATACTCATTTCCTGGGAAAGACCAGTGCTTGGTGTCTTTGAAAGATATTAATGACAATGCTCCCAGGGTGGTGATTGAACCAGTGATCTCTCCATTACACCATGGCATCCTTGTAGAATTTATATATGAACAGCATGCTGATGCAAATAAATTTTATTTTGCTTATTATAAAATAAGTTTAAGATTTTACTATTCCTGCAAAATGTGCATAGCCAAATCCAGCACTAAAATGTTATAGAAACACATATGTTCGGAAATGTACTGAAAAAAAAAAATGTTTGATGATTCTACTAGCTTGAACGAATTGTTCATAAAACTATTTTGCTTCCAACTTAAAAGAACATTTCTTAGTTTGCTATAACAATAATGTATTAATATTTGTGCAACTGAAATGAGAACTTTATTGTAATGCTGTGCTTAGTATGGGGACTTCTTTTGAGTTGGAGTAGTGATACAGCACTTATTGTGTTATTTATCTACATAAGGATCAGTGAATATCCTGTTCCAATAGAAATAATGCATCAATTTCCCCATTTAATTTCAAGTTAAAGGCAACATTTTGCAAATATTTCAAATAGTTTTTTAACAGTTTCAAGAAGGAAGGGAAGATCCTTATAAATTAGGACTTATAGATAGTTTCTGTATGTTCACAAATTTAAACATTCACAAATGAGCCTCGCTCTGTGAAAAGGAGGTTTAATGCATGTGCCTAAAGTGTCATCCCAGATTAGCCTGTACAGTCCACACAGGCTAATCAGGGACAACACTTTCGGCCTACACTAGATTTTTCCCAAGAAAAGACTCTTTAAACGAAAAATATCATTAAAAGCGGAAAGTGTCGTCCCTGATTAGCCTATGGGACTACACTTTACGCACATGCATTAAACCCCCTTTTCACAGAGCTAGGCTCAAATATAATGCTTCTCTATCAATTCTTCTTTGTTTGGTGGAAATATCTGTCAAACTGTGTAAGACGGGACATTTAATTACTTCTCTATCTCAAGGTATCAAAAAATCATATCTTTGGAATCTATTTTAGACCGTCAACTAAACTTTATCCCTTCCATTATTAAATTTTCCATTTTCTTAAAAGCTAAAACCGTCTTTGACTCAAACCTTTTAGGTTCGATTCATTAGCTAAATGAGACGATTGAACAATGCCTGGATCGTGATCTAAATAAGAGTGTTTATTCAAGAACAATTTAATATAAACGCGAACAAATATGGCGCTAAACAAATATCTCAGGGTCTCAGTAATCAAACATAAATTCAATCAGTCATTTACGCCGAAAAAATATCCCTTTGTGTAGCATAGGATGTTTAAACTAAAACATTACAGAGGGCTTAAGTGGACCTCGGCTGATAAAGCCTCCAAATAGAAGAGTAACAAAAACTATTGAAATTTCAACAAACAAAAGTTTCACCCAATAATAATGACTAAAATAAATTAATCACACGGTTAACAATTATGGCTTTAATAGAATATTTCTTAACTGCCTGGGAACGGGGTGATATTTTCATTGTATTCTCTTTCTTTTATGCTGCCACAGACAATTGCGCCCTAATAAGTAAATACTAATGAAAAGAATTCTAAGACCGTAAAAGCACATGTACATCAAAGAATCAACATTAGACTTTCTTGTTTTTCCGTTGCAATCAATTTTCCATTCATATACATGTTAAGGGTGAAATAAGGTAAGCAAATAAGAAACAAATCATTACACTGTGAAAGGACATTGTTCTACTTGCCTAAAATGTGGAGAGATTGTTCCAGACACCAATGAGCCGTGTTCTGAGGAAACTGGGCTTACTGCATGTGCGTAAAGTGTCGTGCCAGATTAGCCTGTGCAGTTCGCACAGGCTAATCAGGGATGACACTTTTTATTTTATTGAATTTTTCGTTTATAGGAGGTCTTTTCTATAGGAAAATCTAGTCTAGGCGGAAAGTGTCGTCCCTGATTAGCCTGTGCTGACTGCACAGGCGAATCTGGGACGACACTTAATGCACATGCATTTCGCTCAGAGACTTCAATGTCAGCTCAAATGAGGTGCACCATATTGAAGGAACTTCAACTCATGATATTGTACAAATATGCTTTTAAGTTTGTTACATGGGTAAAGCTATTAGCCTTGAAAAACAATCAATAAATGCCCATGTGATCATCATCATCATTATTATCAACAACAACATCAACATTACCATCAACACCTTTATCATCAGCATAGCAACAACAATGACAAAATCATCATTTGAATTACTGTTTTATCATTTTTGCATTATTTATTTTTTTGCTGTTATTAATATTATCATGTTCATAATAATTATTTATATTATATTTCAAATCATCATCATGTTTCTTTTTGTTAACTTGCACAATTTCATTTCTTTTGTGGCACAAATTGAAGCCCTCTTCAAACACCTTAATCATTAGTGCTCACAATTCTTATTTGTAACAAAATGCTCATTTTCCAGAAAGTACCATTGTAATTTTGACTGATACTGGTAATATTAGCATTACTGCCATTAAAGAAAAATAATGGCCATATAAATCCTTAAGAATAGTATATATTAAAATAATTGGAGACCCGACAATATATTTTGATGTTATTATTGATATCAACTTCATGAAAATGTATTGATTACAATTCCTTTACCTGCAAGAAACCCTATATCTAATAGAAATGTTTTTCGGAAAATAAATTCTTGTATTTTCACTTGTGGCTCATAAATCGTAAAGACTGTCACGAATAACCAAAGGAAAGAAATTGTTAACACTTTTAACAGCAATTGTCTTTGACAAATACATGCAGACATACTCAAATTGGAATCATACGTAAGACGAAGTCCGGAAATCAAGAATTTATGAGATTTCAACTTGAGACAAATAATTCATTACCGAGAAATGATTCATCGCCATTTTCTCTCCCCAGTAATTTAGTTTTGTGCCCCGCTGAATATTATCGCAAGACAAGCATTGCATGTATATTCCAATTAATCAAATTTCTCACATCGAAATGACATCAGCCAAACTTGAGGACTTTTGTCTGCTTAAAAATCAATGTTTTTACAAGAAAACATATTAGCATCGTTTCCCCCAAGTACTTATTGTATGTTAAACTACATGAATGTTGGAATTAATGTTTGGAAAACAATTAAATTAGAAGCGGAGAACATTTTATGTTTTTATGGTTTTTGCAGCCGTTTTAGACTTCTTGGTAGCGCAATAATTCAAAAACATAATTCTTCACTGTGGCTGCACAACTATTGAACGTTTTGTATATAGCAATAATTCTTGTGCCCATTTTATGCAAGTTTCTACAGCACCATTGTCTTGTTGCCATGGCAACCTATATATATCATCCAGTGTCATTAAATATAGACAATTATGATTGTAAATTACAATATGGACTGTTGCTCATGTTTCATCTGAATCACAACTAATTATTTTCATTATTCTTTAAAAACACAGATTTGAAAAGATAATTAAAACAAAATCATGATTACATGTTGCTGTACTAAATTATTATACTTCTTTTATTAATATAGGACAAAGTAATTTGTAGAATAATTTAATAATTGTATAGCACAAAGGGCACAAACTCTGTCAATGACAGTTAGCAGGACGTTTTTGAGTTGTCTCCCTTACACAGGTTGTCTCATTACAAACTGGATAACGTGAGATCACCAGTGCATGGCACTTCTAACATTTTCACACTTATCATCACTCATTTTACAGCACAATATCACACTGACACAATGAATACAGAAAATATATATAAAAAAAAGAATCTCCAAGCATATACATACAAGTCATGTTTGTGTGAGACTTTGGTCAGTTTTCAGCCGAGTATGGTCAAGCTCTTTGGTAACAGATTACGTTGTGCAGTTTCAAAATTTAAATAAAACATCTAGACTGCCTTATTAGATTTAAACATCTTGTAATATAAAGCACGTATTAAGATCTAAATGCAAGTTAAATTGAAAATATGTGTTACATGTCATTTGGAAGAAAAGCCATGGCTAAATAATATATTCCCAAGCACTGGATGTGTAATATTGGTTGAAACATATTTATTCCAGAATGTGTTTACAAGATAAGTTACAAACATCTTAAGTTTAAAGGATTGGAATGATAGCAAAGCTAGTATGGTTCCTTTCCTCAATTGTGTAATATTTGACCCCATGACTTCAAAACACTTTTTTGTCAAAAATTAAAAATAAAAGATCATTTACCATGCCAGCAAACACATTTGCATGAGTAGCAAATTGAATTTAGAAAAAAAAGGCAAATTGTCATTGCATCCCCCAAAAACATGTTCCAAAAATGGTCTTAATACAGATATCTGCGCCAAACAAAATTGCCATTTCATATTCATTGAACTTAATTTGACAATATGGGTGGTCGGTAGTCGAGTGGTAAAACACTGGTCTACCATTCCAGCGGTCGTGGGTTCAATCCCTGGCCGGGGCACTGGAAATTTCAGAAATGCTTCAAGTGTTTCCCACCCAACTAGAGATGTACTGGTATGAAACCCAGGTAATTCTCGCGTGTATCGGTGCTATACACTGAGCACGTAAAAGAACCAAGGGATCTATTCGCAAAGAGCTAGGGTATCGCACCCGGATTCCTTGTATCTCAAAAACTGTCTCTTATACCCGCTGTCTCTTCAGCAAAACCAATGGACCCAATTGGAAATAAGTGCTTGCACTTTCATGGGTTATCCTTGACTACAAGGTCAAAATAAAATACAATACAATACAATACTCCTGTATTTATTAATAAAATATTTCAAACTATTTCCTTTTATATCAGAGGTGCAGTTTACTAGGTGCTTAATAATAGGGCATACATGTGTCTTTCATTGCCATATGAGTACAGGGTAGCTCCTGACCAGTCTGTGCATTCCAGGAGTCTGTTCAGGAGCTACCCTTTCCACTTTAAAGTCATGCAAGGTATTGTGGTTTCATTTGCAGACAGGGTAGCTCCTGACCAGGCTGCACAGATGCGCAGGCAGATCTTGAGCTAAGCTGGCCACATATGGCATAAGACCCATTTTCGCATGACACAATACACTTAAGGTAGACTCTGGAATGGGCTGTCTACTTTTGACCAGCAGACATTAATGAATAGCCACACCTTTCTGTTGCCTGTTCAAGGGTAATATCTAATGGATTAGGCAGCCATGTGCGTTTGTTTACAAATATGAATGAGACATGCTCTGAGGAAAGGGGGTTATATGCATGTGCATAAAATGGCATCCCAGATTAGCCTGTGCAGTCCAAACCGGCTAATCAGGGATGACACTTTCCGCTTTTATTATATTTTTCGCTTTAAGAAAGACTGTTGTTGACCAAAACCCATTTTTGGTGGAAAGTGTTGTCCCTGATTAGCCTGTGCAGACTTCACAGGCTAATATGGGACGACATTTATTCACATGCATTAAACCCCCTTTTCACAGAGTGAGGCTAAAATATAAATCCATGATTGGTCTACCCAGTCTTAATGACAGGCATCTACTATTCAATTAACAATATGCAAAAAATAGATAATGGCCACCTGTTGGTCTAAAGTTATTTTCGAAAGATTTGAAGAAAATTGATTATTCAACAGTGTGCTGTTAGTTACCATAGAAATATAAACCTATAATTGGTCACTTCAGTTCTTGATAGGCAAGTATCTATCCGCCAATTTATAGCCCCTCAATTGTCTTTTTGAAGAAGTGGTCATAAAAAAGAGAACAAACAAAAGTCCTGTAAGACGTATATATCAATATATTTAGATTTTGAAGAAATAATTGTTAATTTTTGGACAATTTAAAGTATCAAACATTTGAAATTCAAATAACAAAAAATAATATTGTACTTTCTTTCATTATAGTGTATTGAATTCAACCTTTTTATTTATACACCTCACAAGATGCACTTAATATATATATATAAAATTGTGAAACGTTCATAACTTACTAAAAAAGCAAGTCATTTGACTTTCAGCACATCAGCATGATGTACAAAACGTTTAAACAAAACTTGAAATAATCGCTGTATTGAAGTGGAAAGAAAACGTTTAACATAAGGTTTTAATTTTGTATTCAAAAGCGAGCATCACCAATTTATTGTAGTTTGCCCTAAACTTAAATGCCTAGTTTAGCATAAAGAACTGTATTCGACAATTTTGGGGTAGATATTTGTAATTATCGCTTCAGGACATATTTACACGACTGAATAACCATTGTAATTAATAGCTGAATAAATGATGTGGTCGTTTCAATGTACAAAAATATTTGTGATGTTAAAATTGTTAATTCATGACATGTTTGTATAAATGTAGCTCAGGGAAATTTGTTATCTTGTTAATTTATGCTCCTATCTAGCCCACCATTCTCAAGTATTTTTCTTGATGTTTATTAGTTAATTTCCCAATCACCACTCAACATATTTCTTAAAACACTTGATTATGAAAAAGTAAAATTTTACATCAGAAAAAAATATACAACAAACATTGTGGAAACACTTTAGCTTTGTGAATTATATAAAGTGTTTATAGCAAAGAACAAGTTGCCTTTTTTAAGTATCTCACTATATCACATAGCTACGTCAACTATATAATGTAGGGTTTAAGCTTTTACCTATTTACAAAAAAATGAAAAAAAATAACCACATACCTGCTTCAAAGTTTCTTAAGCACCATCATTTTTCTGTGTTTTACAAAATTTATTACCAACCATTCCCTTTCCAGACAACAAATACCTATCTCTATACATATGCTCCTTATAAGTCTAATTGAATAGAACACCCTTCTAGACTTAGACAATGACAACTTCATTATATTAGCATTGTTCTGGGAAAACTGGGCTTAGCGCATGCACGTTAAGTGTCATCCCAGATTAGCCTGTGCAGTCCTCACAGGCTCATCAGGTATGACACTTAACGCCTTCACTGGATTTTCGTTTACAAGAGACCTCCTTTAAACAAATACTTTAATAAAACCGGAAAGTGTCGTCCATGATTTGCAAGTGCTCATGCACTAAGCCCAGTTTTCCCATGACACAGCTCATAATACAAAAACCACTTACTAGAAGAATGCATATTGGCGTCGTCATCAAACTTCATGCTGTCGATGTCCATCGCGACCTTGACCTGGAAGATATCCCCAATATCGACCTCGAGTTGTCCTGTCTCCTTCATCTCCAGCTGCTTCAAGCCCTCGCTGTGCAGGTGCTGCACGGAATGCACGTGCTGCATCAGCCCGAGCTTGGTCCTTGCGTTGAACTTGCACAGGCTGCAGTGGTAATATTTCTCCTTCTTCGCGATACGGACATCCTGCTGCTGAAGATGACAGAACAGCTGGGCGCTGGCCTCATGGCGGGGGTTCCCCGTGTGGATCTGCAGCTTGTGGATGCTGTTGGTATAGTAGTCGCAGCAGTTGCAGCGTACCTGTATCGGGTTGCTGACATTGAGGTACTTGAGCCGCCATTCATTATTGGCTCCTCCCTCTTTGATGTGATTGACAAGCTGCAGACGCTGGATGTGCTTGTCAGTCTTGCAGTGGAGCTGAAAGTTCGCCTTCAGAGTGGTCTTATACTGGCAGAGGTTGCACATGTAGGTCCCATTGGCATGGGTTATGTTTTCCCCTTCGTGGGCCTTTGTGCGGTCCATTTGAAGATGCTGATGAAGGGACTCCAAGGAGTCCGTCCCAAACACATTACACACGCTGCACTGAAACAGACGATTCACGTCGGTAAGGTCAGTGGGACCATTGGGACCACTGGGTCCCACTGCATGGTGGCCATTTTCTTTGCTCAAGTCGACAGGAGCCTCTGGGAATCCTGTGGGCAGCCCACCCATCATCATTGACCCATCGTATGGGAATGTTATGCCCCCTGGGATGGGCCCTGTGAGCCCCATGAAGGAAGGGTCCTGCTGTAGCATCACCAGCTGGTTCATCTGATGCAGCTGCATGTCCCTCTGCATGTGCTTCATGTTCTGTTGCAAGACCATCATGTTGTGCGTGTGCTTCTCACTTGTCATGTGGATCCGCAAATTCCTCGCCACATTCGTCTCATAGTTGCAGACGTCACACCTCCATGTTGGCTTGGGTTTTCCCTTCTTCGCGTCCTGCTGTTGCTGACTGGACTGCTGGTGCTGATGGCTCTGATATTGTTGGAGCAGTTGCTGGTGGGGTGGCGCTGACTTGGATGCCGATGGAGACGGGGGCGGTGGAAGAGTGGGAGTGTGGGGGCGAGGAGGATTGGGATGCGACTGTAGCTGATGTGGACTGACCATAGCACTATGTTTGGTGAACTGGGCCATGTCTGTCCCACTGTTGGCAAGATCTTGAACATTGTTTAGATGCTTATCAGACTGCATGTGTATACTAAGATTACCTTTAGTTGTGGTGGAATAGTTGCAAACCTCACAACGATAGGGTTTGTATCCACAGGAGTAGCTTTCCCCGCGGGCCAGCCTAGGGTGGGTCTGATTGGTCAGACAGTACATGCACTTCTGGTCTCCTTCTGGATGCTTCTCTTTCATGTGAATCTCAAGGGTCTCCTGGTACTTGTAATGCCAGTTGCACTTGGGGCATTTCAATGTCTTGCATGAGTTTCTGGAATGCATCATTGTCATGTGACCTCCTAGAGACTGGGAGGAGCTTAAGATCATATCGCAGCTTGGACATTCAGCGCCCGGAGCACGACCATTGGGGTGCTCTTCACAAACACCAAAGTAGTTTCTCTGGCTCGGTGAAAATGGAGGCAAAAATGACTTTGGTGACTCAGAACTGATGTCCATATCTTGCATGTACTTTTGTGCAGGTGTCATAGGAAAACTGGATTGTGAATTGGAATCCTCACTGTCGTTATAGTCAGACTTTTGACGCTTGTATTGGTCACTTGGATCCGATTGTTTGGTCTGAGAAGTGGCAATCAAATTCTGGGGACTGTCACTTTCATATTTAGATACAGCAAGTTGGTTTCTAATGTCATGTATTGACAGGTCCTTCCCCTGTTTCTGTTCAGACTGAGACCTGCCAGAATGTTCACACATGTCAGAAATCTTTGGTTTTGTGTAAACATAGCTTACACTCGTAGTTTCCTTAGCAAGATTTGCTTTTTTGCTCATTTTGGTGTTAAAATTCACCTCTGTTTCAGACTCTGAACTAGAGGATTTGATTGGCTCAAGAAATGACATCAGAGGTTCTTTATCTTTGCCAATACCCTGAATTATTGCAGAAGAATTCTTCTGTGACATGATGTCTTTCTCTTCATTAGACAACTCCATACCGTGCTCAGAAGTGGCATGAGACATGAAAGACTTAACAAACCCAAATGACAGTTTACAAATGAAGCACATTAGAATTGGTTTAGTGGGAACAGAAGGTGCACTCAATGGTGAGGTCAATGACTTGAAAGCAGTAGATGTAGAAGCTGAGGTAGAATCTGAAGGAGAAGTTCTTGAAGTCTGAGAGGTCTCCAGTAATGCGTCTGATGTCCAAGACTTGCTGTGTGTTCCTGAACGAAGATCATACACCCTGTAGCTATGCATGATAGGTGTAGCATGAGGTTTATAATGCAACATGAATGGATTACTCAAAAACGAGTTTGGATTTCGCGGAACAAAAAATGCATTGTCTATATGGGGGATTTCATTTTCTTGACAATTTGAGTCTTCTTTTCCTTTTTTATCTACTATAGCACCTTCTTTCTTTGGAAAGTCAATCATCATTTCTAGTTCACTATCAGAGTCCCCTTCAATGATGTACGCTGAGCCGTCAGTGTTGTACACGATCTTACCATCAAAGCTCTCCACATCACTACAATCTTTATGATCAGCAGCTGTTTCATCATCTCCATCTCCGGCCCCACTTTGGACACTCTTATTTCCAGCACAGGTATGATCCATATAATCCTGCAAAGTCTGGAATTCTGCGTCACAGTTCCCGCACTCTACAAGGTCCTCATTATCCGATGATTCCTCCTCATGCACGTTTGCATTCCCTGCACGGAACTTCATGCATTTATCATTGTCTCCACTGACAGTAGAGTGGGCTTCACCTGAAGCGTCGTGACTATCACATTTTGAAATATCACTAGCACTTTCACCGCTTTTTCTATCATCAGAATGAATACTGTCAATGTCAAACTTTTCTTCAAAAGTCTTCTTTGAACTGTTAACATTGAATTTAGCTCCCAAGACAGGAGTGGAATGGCTTACGTTTAATACTGTATTAGAGTGTGCAGAAAGGTTGAAGATGGACGTCGCAGAAGTCGGGAAGGCAAAATTAAACGGTTCCACGTCATTGTCTTCCGCAAAGAGAGGACCACCACTTTTGGTCGGCCCCTGAAAAGGGCTGGTGGATTCTAAAGCCATCTTAGCTCCCTCTTGAAAGCTGATTGGGTGATTCTTTGGTTGTCATGGGAACGTCAATCATTTTTCAATGTCTGCATGAAATCTGCTACCTGAAAATACACAAGACTTTCCAATTGAACAACATAATAATAAATTAATTGAAGATGAATGTTTAAGATTATTATTCTCATTGTTCAACTGAATTAATAAAACACACTGTAAATATAAGTATACAACATTTTTTAATGAATAACATGATGTTTTATCATGCGGGTACATGAAGAAAGGCACATACAGGTTCAGTTCCACAAATATGTATCTGGACTTCTCTTACTTCCATGCATTTAAACAAGAACATGTTTTCCTGTGGAAAAAGAGAAGCCTTTGACCAAATTCAAGAAGAATGTTTTTAACAATTGATAACATTTTTAAAAAACATGTACGTTTTCCACAAAAATCTTATTGTTATCATGACAATTTGCACCAGTTTTGTTTAAAAACAAGACTAAGTGTGCACAATAAATGCAAACAAAAAACACAACTTTGTAACAGTTTCAAAAATATAAAAGTTCAATCAGTGATGTCCATCTAGGTATTTATCCAAATTGAAATACAATATATTTGTGTTTGACAATAAAAGCTGAGGTCATAAGGGATGGTAAACTGCAAAAAAAGGACAATATGAGAAACATCAAGGGCCATCTCAACAATTTCATTAAGTAAATGTTTGGTGAAGGTCAATAGGAAACAGAAATGGCTTTACATTTGGACAACATAGTCTTCCCACTAACATATAGGTGAAATTTTGTGAAGATCAGATGAAAACAGTGGACTTTGAGAATTAAAATGAAACTGGTCTAAATACTGATAGACATTAGAAAATTAATATAATTGTCCCTCATTTTGCTAAAATGGGAATTATGCCTTATTCGGACACTTAAGCTCCGGACCGGCATTAGCGCAGACTGGTGAGGAGCTACCTGTCCACTACAAAGTCACGCAAAGTTTCGTGGTATGGTTAGTGGACATAATGACTAGTAATCAGAGTATATGGTTGTAGAGGAATTTATGGAGCTACACTGTTCTGGTAAGTGCTAAGGCCCAATTTTGCATGATGCCACTCATAAGGTATGATTAACCATCTAAATGGATGGGAGACACACATATTTTTGTTTTGTGAATTTACTTTAGTAATGTATTGCAGATTATTGTCTGCACTAAGCCTTGCTCTGGGAAAATGGGACCTAATGCATGTGCGTAAAGTGTCATCCCAGATAAGCCTGTGCAGTTTGCACAGGCTAATCAGGGACTACATTTTCCGCTTTCATGGCATTTTTTTTTCTATTCTCAACGAAAATCCAGTCTAGGCATAGTGTCGTGCATTGAGCCCACTTTTCCCAACACGAGGCTCATATTATCAAAGAATAACCCTTTGAGCGCTGGAACCAGATTTTGAAGGCCTTTGCAAACAGTTTGGATCCAGATGAGACGCCACAGAACGTGGCGTCTCATCTGGATCCAAACTGCTTGCTATTCTGATAGTGGTCTTAGAAAAAAAATCGAAGAAAATGCTAATTTTAGAAATTCAGCAGACGACATTTTAGCAGACGACAAATTTCCCAGCATGCAAAGGGATAACTGAATGGTTGACAAAAAAAGCTTGATACATGTATGTCTCCAACGATATGCCCTTCAGCTGCACCAGCAGGAAAGAAACCTTATTATAATATATTTATTATAAGTTATTATTATCATATTAAGTTACAAGTTTTTATTATTTCAAGTTCATCACAGAAATATATTTTAATTTGTACAAAACTTAGTTATCTAGTTACATTTAAATTACAATAATGTGCAAGCTTTTTTACTTTTACAAATTTTAGCTTCTCAGATGTTTAAGCATACCTATATGTTTGATTTATCTGATTAATAACAATACTGGAGCAAATTTTAAAAAGTTATAATCATCTTGGTCACATATCAGATCATTTGTTACAGCACAATGTGCAGCTGAAATATATTATTGTAATTAATACAATTCTTTCACAAAACATTTCATACCTTGTGCACAAAAGACGTATCATGCTATATTATTTAACAGATCACAGTTCTGTAATAAAAGCACTTTCCTGACCTTTCAGAAACAAAATAATAACACTTCACTAAATAGATATTACACTTCAGGAAAATCCAATATGTATTTTGTTTCATTTGTTGGTTAAATATCAATTAATTACAAATCATACTTAATTATTCCAAAAACATTTAATCTCATTACAATTTTATGTCACTTGCATACAATAAATTGAAGAAATACAATTATTTTCCTTATATCCACCCTTAATTGAAATTTGATACAAACAAATAACTTTTGACATGTTTCAGGAAAGTAATTGAAGTACAAAAGAGTTGAATATTAATTATCCCTATAAATATTGCTTGGTAATAATAAAGAGGAAAAGGCAATTGATATTCACAGGTTATTAAAAAAAATTTTTTTTTACTGAAATTGGATATTTAATCAAAGTGATTATTCTCATTCCACTGTGAGACAGGCGGTCAATTGTCTAATGTACATTAACAAAATGTCAACATCTTTACATATTATTGCAGCCTCAATAAAGGTGTGCGCATAAAAACCATAAAAACAGGCATCATCTCTGTATTAAAAACCAATTTTCCTTTAAATTTCAAGAGAACATAACTATGTTTTTAACCCTTTGAGCGCTGGAACCGGATTTTGAAGGCCTTTGCAAACAGTTTGGATCCAGATGAGACGCCACAGAACGTGGCGTCTCATCAGGATCCAAACTGTTTGCTATTCTGATAGTATTCTTTGAAAAAAAAGGAAGAAAATACTTATTTAAGAAACTTAGAAGACGACATTTTAGCAGACGACATATTTCCCAGCATGCAAAGGGTTAAAATGTAATCGCATTCATCATTCTATTATTAATCTCATTTCATTCACATATGTACCTTTAGTTTACCTTGTACAATATATTAATCCACTGCGTCCTATACTTCCCATTGAAAAATACAATTAATTTTTCTAAATTAAATATGACATTAAATATAAATACAAAAGTGTTGTTGTTGTTGTCAATGTGCGGACAATAAATTTCACGACTAAAAAACACAATCTTCATAAATTGTCCTCTTCCAATTCAATAAACAACTTGATAGAATCCACAAGCCGTGGATGGAGGATCTTCCTCCTCAGATTAATGCAGATAAATAGAAAATGGGAGCCCTCAGGCCAAAATTAGCAACTCCTGGATGCTCGGTTACTTCATTGAAAACAATGAGCAACCTGCTGAGCTTTTGAAACTTGTTAAATTTCATTATAGTTTTCCAACACTGCAAAAAGGTAAATTGACACTTTCCCCTCAGCTTGACCACTGAAACCCAGGATTCTTTTCATGCAGAAATAATACAGGACAATTAAATACCCTGTGAAATGACAAATAACAATTAGCTGAAAAGAATTTGGTTGCCATGGCAACTATAATTTTCGCTGTGATTGAATTAGAAATTTATGTGATGTAATTAGCAGTGTTACTTGTAATTGTCTACTTAACAATGGCCATCCACGGGCTAGATGAAACTGGGCAGTGTAATTATCGCTGGACAATAGGTTACATAGCACTAAATTTACACTAGGGAATTAGGTTTTTACAATTTCACATACTGGTGAAAGAAGTGCCTTACATTGTGACAATCTAGTGTAAACAACACTTACTGGACATTTCAAAAAAATAATTGTTAAACAGTATCTGTTGCAAAACTGGTTCATGTCCATTATGGAAACCACTGTCTGACAATGTGTGCATAAAAATAGTACCGGGGTATCTAACAGATTAATTTTCCCATTTTTGCATGCCAATTTGTTATTTATTTCAAAGTTATGACTGTATGTGTTTTAAAAGCCTACCATTCCGATATAATATCAATTAATCTATAAACAAGAGATGTGTTTGTCAGAAACACAATGCCCCCTACTGCGCCGCTTTGATTTTTTATAAAAAATAAATAAAACCTAAACGCAAAACCTAAACGCAAAGTGTGACGGAATTTCAGAAGGACAGAAGGACAGACAGACAGACACTATATGCCACCCTACCGGGGGCATAAAAATACAATATTTAAAATTATTTATACTTCCAAAGAATATGCGCCATGTGTTTGAATAAATAAATGGTAGCATTAGTTAACTCAATAAAATACATGGTTTTATTTTAACATTCCATCAATGTCACCATTTATTGTATTGATAAAATAAAGTAATGATAACAAACATATTTGCTCACTATAAGTTAGGCTGAGCTTGAACTGCATCATATTATGATACAAATATTCGATTTTGTTCATGCCTTGTTTGTTCAAATAATATGTTATTGCATACAAATCAATGAATGTGCTTTTTTCCAGCTTTTTCATTATTTTCCAAAATGTAAATGCATACCATGTTTAAATTATGACTATGTCTCTAATAGGTCTGAATGTCAAATGTACAACCAATTATTTTGTGATAACTTGGTTTACAGGTCTCATTTTTGCCACACGAAAAAGCTAATGAACCATAATAAAAGTAATCATCAAACAGGCAAATTAGCTGGGAAAATATAAAAAAGTAATCATTTTGCATCTCTAATGAAACTTATTTGTATATCATTTTCACAATAAAAGCAGAAATGTTGTAAATACAGAAGCCATAAAATGTACCTATGGTACTGCACTTAAGTTTGCAGTACAATTAAATAATATGCCATTGCTATTATTTGATCATATTATGAGCTTTGAAGTAATTTCAAATACAACAGCTAAATAACAGAACAAAGATTTAACAAGGAATGTGTCCAAAGGACACGGATTGCCCCCATCATTTGTCACTGAACACAGCAACGAGTGTTGTGTGACAGACATAATATGAACAGTTAACACAGCATGAAATTACCAGCCCTTTTTTATTTTTTCTACACATAAAGCCTACATTTTCACACTTGTGACATTGACCTTTAAGCAAGATCCATAGTTAGTGCATACAACATGTCATCTTAACCCTTTGCATGCTGGGAAATTTGTTGTCTGCTAAAATGTTGTCTGCTAAATTTCTAAAATTAGCATTTTCTTTGATTTTTTTCAAAGAATACTATCAGAATAGCAAACAGTTTGGATCCTGATGAGATGCCACGTTCTGTGGCGTCTCATCTGGATCCAAACTGTTTGCAAAGGCCTTAAAAATCCGGTTCCAGCGCTCAAAGGGTTAAAATGATGCAACTACTTTGCCAATGCACTATACAAAACTAGATTTGACAGTCACATGAGCATCTACTATCACTTTATTATATTATATGAGGACTGTGATCTTGATCTACGTGTATAAGTTTGAGGTGAGGCTCTGAGTTAAAGTTAATAACGTAGTTATAATAGCGGTTGGGTTAGTTTTTATTATAATAATAAGATTTCTATGTTTCAATGACTGGTATTGTTCTCAAAACTCTAAAATGTCATGTCCCTAAATTCATGACAGACCAGTTAAGCATGAAACCGTTGAGTCTGCTTCAGGTTTCTACATCAGATACAAGAATTGCATGCTCAACTTCCACAAATATATATCTATATTTATCATGAAGTATACATATCTTTTAATATGCCTATGTAAACATGAACATGTATACACATGTATTTAAAAAAAATACATGTCTGAAAAAACTGAATATGTCTAAGTATCATGCAGGCTTTGTTTCTGGCTTTTATTTTTTCATCAACTTTGGTTAAAAGTAATTTATCTTAAAATATTCTGCAACATACTTAATAAATGTCACAAATTCCATAACATACAAACAGTCATGTAGCTATGGCTTTATTTAGCCCTTTGCATGCTGGGAAATTTGTCTTCTGCTACAATGTCGTCTGCTGAATTTCTAAAATTAGCATTTTCTTCGATTTTTTTTCAAAGAATACTATCAGAGTAGCAAACAGTTTGGATCCTGATGAGACGCCACGTTCAGTGGCGTCTCATCTGGATCCAAACTGTTTGCAAAGGCCTTCAAAATTCGGTTCCCGCACTGAAAGGGTTAGATAACTGGTGACTGCTGTATGAACTGATCATCAGTTTGAGGGGTGAGTGTGAAATTAATGTGCTTAACATTTCTACACAATACACAATAGGCCCATATTTAACCCTACAAATGTATTACATTTTGTTCTGTGGTTAATGGGTTTTCTGTGAATGTTTTGTTATTAGACACAATAAAGCCATATAAGGAAAACAGCCAATCAACCACTGATTGCCATGTTTATAAATAAATCAAAATTATCTAAAATAGAATAAGTTGGAAGATTCCATCCCCAAGTAACATTTCAGGTAAATTTATTGAAATTATTCTGTGTGTTTTCTGCAATAATTAAGTTTTTCAAAGCAAGCCATTTAACCAGTAAAAACACAGTCTCAACCTCTCGGTTGCCATTTTTTTTTTTTTTATTTAACCCTTTGCATGCTGGGAAATTTGTCGTCTGCTAAAATGTTGTCTGCTAAATTTCTAAAATTAGCATTTTCTTCGATTTTTTTTCAAAGAATACTATCAGAATAGCAAACAGTTTGGATCCTGATGAGACGCCACGTTCTGTGGCGTCTCATCTGGATCCAAACTGTTTGCAAAGGCCTTCAAAATCCGGTTCCAGCGTTCAAAGGGTTAAAAAGAAGTTGTATGTATCTTGATAAAGGACCACCAAAAAAATATTCAGACTACCTTTGGTTTGCTTCCACTGAAACTCGAGGGGTTCATCACAATGACAACTTGGTTTCTTATGGATTTTCATGAAATTATGTAAATTGTTGAATACTGACCGCCATGAATCAAGCTCCATTTTTGTTAACTCTTTGAAACAAAAATAATCTATAAATGCTTTAAACTTGGAACTTGAGAAAGATACTTCACAGCTACAATTTATTAGTGTAACCAATTATAGAATTTAACATTAAAAAACTCCTTTGATATACTATCGCTTATTTTTACGCTCCATATTTATTGCAGCTGCTTTAATCTCCTTAACGTGGCATACGCTCAGGCAGGGAAAAGTTACTTTACCAATTAAGGTCGCTTTTATGCAAAGCACAATGCAGAAATCCTGTTGGCAAGAAATTCTTCGACAAATAAATTAGAATCATTAGAAGTTGGGGTTTAATTAAGTCTGATTGACTGACTTTAATTAAGTGCAAGCCTCTAAAACAAGCCAATTAGTAGACCAAGAATTCTTATACTTTTCGTGCCCTTTCATTTAAGGCTCATGAACGCAGCTAATTAACTGTGCGTAGTGCAACGGGTTCCACTGGGTTCCATTATGTTTGGCATAAATAGATTACAAAAACTACTTTTTGTCGATCTTGTATGGGTGTTAATTTGGCTGTAAAACAGGAACACATTTCAAGTTTAAATGTGACATTTGATTTATTGTTACTTGTTGATCCAATATTACTTTAAATTGTCTGCACAAAATAGTCATTAGTTTACAAATTTGGGTTTTATTTTTTGGTTTAAATCTAAGCCGGATAATTCAAGTGGACTCAACCTTTTGAATCCTTTAAACTTTCTAAATTCATCAAAACCGGTTTCTCATTGTAAGCATCAAAGCTGGTTTTAAACTGAGCAGAATCATCGTTTCCTTGTCCTTTTCAATTAAAATGTCATGAAAACTTGGCAGCAATATAACCCCTTGGGCCCCAAATTTCTGTCCCATTATTCTTGTTTGTTTTAGGGATCTGCACCCAACCCCAGGTAGTTATTAGAAACCTATTCCCAGGCCCAGACTGATGACTGCTACTTAATGAGGTGAAATTCTTCAACCAGTCAACCAAAGAAATGCAATTAATTTGTCCCTTAATGATAAAGGGATTAAATTTTTATGGATTTTTACAAAAGAAATTCTCTCCACAGTCTTAAATCACCTGGGAAATAAATGTTTAAAAGAAACATGTTAGAATACTATTCAATGTGAAGAGAAGAAAATCATGCTAGTCTTCAAAAGAAGGAGGGATTTGTTCTTCACAGGAAGCTGCACCTGTGTTAAAAGGGAACTAAATAATCTGCATTAAATGGAAATTAATTAATATTTAACATTTAAATGTAGCTGCATAATCTTTTAAACCAAAGACTTTTTCCACACCAATACTTCATGCACGCAACAAGTTTGTGTAATGGGTTACATTTAAATTGCGATTGATCATTTGCATGTTTGGCTCAGATTTTTTGGTGCATTTTTTTTATTTAACTAGATAAACATGGTTTTCTATTTTATTTAACAGCAAGTAATTTAAGACAAACATTGAACTGATAGGAATTCCTGGATTAATATTTCATCACTACCGGAATGTAAACCATTTATGAGTACTTCTGGGAATTAAAATAGTTTTGTCTTTAGTGGTTGATTAAGTTTTTTAATATATGAAGTGTATTCATGCATCATTTTGTTTCTTTATTTAAGCATAAAATTATGATGTTTGTTTTCTTAAAAAAAATGGCAACTCTAGTTTGCAATAATACAAACCCCTTATGGCTTGCATCTAACTGTTAATTTGTTGTACAAAAAGAAAAGCCAAGAAAATATTAGAAAGCCATGTCAATACACTCAGACACAATGAGGAGGCATTAATCGATGCTTTTATGCCTGCGTGACCATCGAGTTTTCTGAACCAATGCATCAACGTGAGGCCAAATATCGGCACCAGCATCAAGCAATTATATTAGGGATATTAATTAACATTGCTGACTTCTTTTCATAATTTTCCTGGGAATATGGGCATCTTACTTAACGCTTTTTGAGTTAGAACAGGGAAAAAATATTCGGAAGTTGAGAAAATTATGGATACAAACGAGAATTCTGAGAAAATTCGAGACCAACGATCAATATATATTGTTTCCTGCTTAAAGCGATAGGGCAGTAATTTTCTTTATCACAATTCAACTGCAAATGTCAAAAGAAGAGCACAGCAGAGCTGGACCCATAATAAGAAAGATGTTTATGCCTAAAACATAAACAAGTAGAAATATGTCCATAGGACATTAAAGTCCCCACTTTATCAAAGTTTACGTCATTAGAGACATTGTTTGACTTTATATAATGTGAACAGTTAAACAGCATGTATGAACATTTGTTAATGTTCATATATATGAAGTCCATTTCACATTTGTGAAATTCACCTTTAAGACAGCACCATAGTTCACAATTCATGCATCAGGTCCTATTGAAATGATGTTACATTTTGCCATTTTATTTCGGAAATACATCATACACGATAAAGAAATACACCTGACAGTAACAGGAAGTTCTACTGTCATTATTTCCATAAAAGGTCTAAGAACAAAACTTCAAGTGTACACTGTGACCTTGACCTTTAATCGGACAACATGGTTGCTGCCAGCAACACATCTTATTGACATGATTACAACTGCCAATTTATTTTGAAATCTTATTATGCACAATAAAGTTATGGACCAAACATGAAATCTACTTTCACTTTATCCATATAATAAATATACTAAAAACTGCTGTGACCTTGACCATAAAGCAAGCAACATGGTTATTGCATGTGACACATTTCCTTGATCTATTAATTTGTATATATGTATTTCAATTAAGTTGTTCGTCTGACACATATGTGTAATTCCACTATATACATATTGTTGTAGGTCCACAATTTGTGTGGGTCCTTCAATCATTACCTTTTTAGTTGTTCGCGCTAGCGGACAACTAATGTAGAGGGAATTTTGCAAGTCAGTGTGCTTCTTAACTACACTAGGTGGAGCGTCGTTGTATTGGACAATCGATATTGGACAATGAGAGCGCACGCTTTGCATATACCACCGCATCTGCCTGTTTATACTGGTACACTACAGACAGCCAGTGTGTCTTGCGCATTGTCTTCTCTTTAAACCCGCTGTTTATATTTAAATCACTTAGCGGTTTATCAAGTGTGTATGTTATCATTATTATTGCATAAACTCTATCTATAATGCTATCTGGCGGGATGCAGAAACTTGGCAAAAGGAGGGCTTGAACAGGAGAAATTGTGTATTAACAAGGCGATTCACATGCTGTTTAAGCCCTGTTATGTGTTTTTCATATCCATAAATTAAAATAACATTGAAAACAATATGTCTTGTTATAGACAAAATAATTCCTCATTTCTTACTTTGCACGGCTGCATTTCAAAGTTTGCATTAATCCACTGTTTAAACACATCTTAAATCGAAAACTTCCTATCCGAAGGTAAAGCCTCGTCATTTCTGATGATGACCGATTGAGGCATATGTAAAACACAACCTTGAACTGTATGACGTCATATGAAATAATCAAATTACTTTGTCGATGTCGAATGAACAAGTCATATTGTTTTCAATGTTATTTTAATTTATTTTGGTATGTGTGATTTGTTTATGCAATAATAGCGAAAATACACATTTTCTCGGACATGATCATCTGCGGGCGCTCTCAACGGATTTTTCGAGCGCCTGCAGATGATAATGCCTTCGAAAACGTGTATTATCCCTTATAATAGAGTTTCACAGCTTGTGCAACAAATTGGCCATTATAGTGTTTAACAGCTTGTGCAAAGACATTGGCCAGTTTACCATTGAAATCTGTACATATTGGCTTCTTTCAGGGAAAACGGGGCTTAATGCATGTCAAATATGATTAGCCTGTGCACACTGATTAGCCTATGCAATGCACACATTTTGTCTAAGTTATCTCTATAACATAAATATGAGGATAAACAGTGCACACACATCTCGACTTGTGCTTTAAGACACACTATTTATAAATTTGAATGGGTTGTGGTCATTTCAAACTTGCGATATGAAAAGCTATAACATAATTTTGAAAACTGAGTTGCGTCTAAGATTATGCAATAGCGAACAACTTCAGTGCCTTCAGCGCTTTGATTGTTTTTATATTGTCTGGCGCTAGCTCATGCCATATGTAACTGTTTTACTTGAACATTCTGATGTAATTGTATACATGGGAATGGGGGAATATTTATTAATTATTAGTATTATATTATAATTTTTAATTGTGCAATAAATGGTCATTTCAAAATTATTTACCTGTTAAGACAAATGAATGCTGTTTTTTCTATCAATATTGTTAATCCTGAATTTATGAATGGAGGTCATGTGACAAATCATTGATGCGTACAAGAAAGCATAATTTTCTGGAGTTCTAATGTTATGAAGAAATGTTTACAATAATTTGTTGCACTAAAAATAGTTTATTTGCTGCAGATCGCCACTTTTTTTAGAACTAGGACGGCTGACTATGTTGCATCATTTTCAATGATAGTTTACATTGATGCAGTATGTATGCGTTGATTAAGTTGGATATTAACCCTTTCAGTGCTGGAACCAAATTTTGAAGGCCTTTGCAAACAGTTTGGATCCAGATGAGACGCCACAGAACGTGGCGTCTCATCAGGATCCAAACTGTTTGCTATTCTGATAGTATTCTTTGAAAAAAAGTGAAGAAAATGCTAATTTTAGAAATTCAGCAGACGACATTTTAGCAGACGACAAATTTCCCAGCATGCAAAGGGTTAATGTCTTTCATGCCTTCTGTAATTCAGTCTTATTCTGAGTATGTAGCGTTATATTTTTTCTGGATTGTTTCAAGATATACATATAGAATTCAATTCATGAACTTTCACTTGCAAGTCCAACACCATCTCCATTTTGCCAACTTAACCCTTTGCATGCTGGGAAATTTGTCGTTTGCTAAAATGTCGTCTGCTGAATTTCTAAAATTAGCATTTCCTTCGATTTTTATCTAAGACCACTATCAGAATAGCAAACAGTTTTGATCCTGATGAGACGCCACGTTCTGTGGCGTCTCATCTGGATCCAAACTGTTTGCAAAGGACTTCAAAATCCGGTTCCAGCGCTCAAAGGGTTAAATATATTATTTGTTGGTGTAAAAACATTCCTAGACTAATGATTTTAGAATTAAACCTCTGTTTCAGTTACAATTTTTTACACCCAGAAAAATGAATCCACTAAATTCACAAAAGTCAATAAAAACGTCTTCAGTCAAGAAAATTACAGCTTAGCACATGTAGATATTTCCACCAACAACAAGCCTCAAAAGATGCGTAACTTAATTATGAAGAATTTAGACTCACGTTATGTTTAATAAATTAAAGGACATAAATGTGAATTAACTGGAATAATGCCATTATTAATTGTATTGCCTCACAGTTAGATACATTATTCCACAACCTGCATTTAAATGCTGTTGTTGATAATTAATAATGCACATGTACTGTACTTAGTATTAAAATTCGCTATTACTTCCGAGAATAACATTTTATTTTAAATTCTTTACCATTTAATCAAATTAACAAATTGTTACAATGTAAAATGATTCAGTTTCAGTGGTGTAACATTATCTGCATTGTGCTTGACAGGCTGTTAACCCTTTCAGCGCTGGAACCGGATTTTGAAGGCCTTTGCAAACACAGAACGTGGCGTCTCATCAGGATCCAAACTGTTTGCTATTCTGATAGTGGTCTTAGAAAAAAAATCAATTTTTTAAAGACCCAGGCAACAAAATTTAAAATAAGCAGGAAACGTTTCTAATGTACATATAATCGAACAAAATACAAAAACCCGCATTGAAATTTGTCACGTTCAAATTAAAGGTATGATTTGGTAACTTTAAATTGTGTAGCATCTATACACACACGATAGCTGGTGAGGCCTATGGGCTAAATCAAATAAGTATATAAGCAGCGTAATGTTAAAATGGGTCTCATGCCATATGCAGCCAGTGTAGCTCCAGACAAGCCTGCGCATTGGCACAGTTAGGTCAGGACGTACCCAGTCCGCTATGAAGTCTGGCACGTTTTTGTGGATTCATTAGAGGACATAGTACTACCTGATCAGTCTGCATAAATGCGTAGGCTGGTCTGGAGCTACGCTGGCCGCATATGGCATAAGACCCATTTTTGCATGACTCTTCTCATATATTACATGTGCACCAAACGCTTGTGAAAATAAAAATTATTAAATTTATTTCTTACAAAGATATTTTTCAGTGAAATAATCATCATTTACATTAATTTGAACTGTTGCAATTTTAGTATGCACTGTATTATTTTTGGTTGACAGGGGCTTTAACCTACACAAGAGACTTATAATTATCTTCAACAATTATATTCAGGTTTGTAAATGGTGACATATTTAAATGGAAAAAAAAATAAGACTGATTCTAATTCTTGTTCTAGGATGGAGAACAAAAATACCAGCAACATCCAATAATGTTAAACTTTGATACTCCTAAAGGCTTTTAAGCAATCAGTTGTAATTTACAAAATGTTTATATGAACATTGTGATTTGTTATATCCAGTGCAAGAAGTATTCCCAGTACATGTTATACATGAACATTGAATGCACACTTACAATATACCACGTTTCAAATTATAATAATATGAAACAGACCATAATTAATTTCCAGTTAACAATAAGTTTTCCATGGTAGGAAATGAAAGAGAATAATAAAATAATTGTTATCACTAAATTTTCAAAACTTATATCATTAACAACAACATGTAAACTTACTAAAAATGTTTAAATGCAAAAATCCCAGGGAGGGGGGGGGAGAGTAACCCACACCTAATAGGTATACAATGTGCTGGTATTTTTTCTTTCTGTATTATCAATGTATGTTCATATATGATCCAAGCCACATAATTGACAAAAGTAATCTATATACTTAAAGATAGATAAGTAAACCGAAACATTTAATTATCATGAAATTTGACATATTTTTAATGTTAAGTCTTATTCAAAATTTAATGTAATACAATTGACCAATCATCATGCAACTGGAAATGTCCAAAAAAAGAGGATAGACTACATCCTTATTTATACATCCTTATTTATAGACTACATCCTTATTTATAGACTAATCCTTATTTATAGACTACATCCTTATTTATAGACTACATCCTTATTTATTTAAAAGAACAAAATTCATGCTGTATGATTTTCTTTTGATACTATAGCATTAAAAATGTTTTGACAAGAAATATAACTTCTGCTATCAATTGAAATTAAGATTTACACCATAACTAACGAATATTAAAATGCAACAATAACTTGACCATAAACAAGGAAGACAAAGAAAAATGTTAATCACGCACAGTTGTTCATATTCCAGCTAAATCCATCTCAAAATTGACACTTGAGCATCCAATTAAAACAATTTAGGCCAGTTTGCTAATGAATAATAGCAAGTTTTATAGTTCCGCTGTAGCCAAAGTGCAATTTCTCCCAAACCCATTAATTGGCCCTGAGTCACTAGGCCTCCCTAATTAATCCATTTGCCAATTATAATTAGACAAAGAATAGAGCGGCTCTGCTTATAACCATTGCTAGCAGACACCAGAAAGAAAATGATCGACTAAAAAATTAATTGCTTATTGATTTTACATTGTTTTATTAATTAGATTTCAGAGACATGAAACAGCACATTCTGCAGAGCTTTTGGAATTATTAACAATCACATTAAAACCTGTTTTTCCATGACTCCAGCAGACTGTGGCCTTAAATCCTAAATTCCATTTATTCTTGATCACAAAACAAAATATTCATAAACGTATCTTTTTCGTATTCTTTCACATTACTAAATCTTAATTAGAATAATGTATGAGCAACATGTTACCCTAGGTAATTACCCTTTCTTAATTACAATACAGATATCATCTGCATAAATCAAATACTTTTTTGCAGATACTTGGTACAGATCACGTTCACAAACAAACCATTTTTGCTTAAGAAGAGTGCCTTTCAAGACAAGAGGGCAAAATGCCCCATGTCGCTCACCTGAGATCCAAAGGAACTGAACTGTTCGGAGCAGCTTTTGTGATCTTTCCGTAGCCATTTTGCTGAGAAAGTTTCATGATGATTGGGCAAAACTATGACATCTAGAGTGTTCACAAGGTTGCAGTATAGCCATATAAGGAAAACTGCCTTGCAATAGTTTCCACAATATTGACATCAACATTTAAGCACACAAAGTGCCAAATAAACAGGCCCCATATTACAAAATGATTTTATTTAAAAATGCATAAACTTTTTTCATATTCTATATAATAAGTTGTATCAGTAATTATATGAAATTGTTATTTTTGTAAAATTCAGATTTTTGAAAATTACCCCTTTGGGTCCGTTTTAAATGATGAAGTCCCTTTCATGTATATGGCAAAAAAGCGATTTTGATATAAAGTTATACTTGTATGCAAAGAAATTGTGTTTTGGTTTCTAACAAAGAAGGAGGCCTAGATTATGACAGACCCTCACAAAATGTAACAATAAGTTCTCACAACCTACCCCTTCTAGAAGGACTTGAAAGCTTTCCAGTCACTGGTCACCGTGGGCCGCCATTGATACCATAGAAATGCATTGTCTGAAAAGAAAATGGAACCTTTCATAATACTTTTACTAATCAAAACAAAAGCAATTTCTAAAATATATGATATAACACATTTAAGGGAGCGTTGTTTGTGTTCATGTATTCAACTACAGTTACAACTCTGGTAAATGGAGCCTATTCATGAAATATTAAGTAAGGTTTCATATAATTTGGAAATAATGCATGCAATATAAAGGCAAAAATATTTTGCAGCATATCTCAGTATTTTAATTATATTTTACCTCACCCCATGGGCTTGTTAAATAAATTAAACAAATTTTAAGGTAAACGTATGGTACAACATTATTTATAATCCTTCTAAATTCAATTATTTGCATCCGTTATTTCACTAATCAAGAGAATTATAATCCTTTACTTCAATGTTCAAACAGTCCACTACATAAGGTACCTGAACAGATGCCATATTACCACAACATTAATACCTAAATCATTTTTACAATTTCAATAATCATCAGTCCACAGTAAAAGACACCTGTATAATAAAGAGACCACTGTACAATATGAAATGAAATGTCACCGAGTGTTGCACAACTCTGTCTCTCTTTCTGCCATCAACAGTTTTAATTTTCATAGCTAAATGATGAGATAATTGCTCCAAAATAGTTGCTTAGATATCCCTGTTTACCCATTGTAATACCGAAACACATGCCATGTAGGGCGTGAAATATTGTCAAATCATTTCTGCTCTATGCTTTGAGGTAAATTGGGAAATGGCAGCATTATATTTGCGCTAATTATCTTTAATACACATTCACATAAATTTTATTTTACTCTTATTGCATAATTGTCATATTAGCCCACAACCTGCAGCGAATATTAAACTCCTGGGTGTTTTATGCAATAATTGGACAGCAAGTTATATTAGTTGAAACCTGAAATGTATATGAGCTGGCCTCTGGGAAAACAGAGCTTAATGCATTTGAGTAAAGTATACTCCCAGATTAGCCTGTGAAGTCTGCACAGGCTAATCAGGGACTCCACTTTCTGCTTTTATGGAATTTTTTGTTGCAAGGAAGTTTCTTGTAAACAACAAATCTTGTTAATACTGTGCTTGCCCCACTTTTGTACCCTATCCACTTTTCTATAAGATGTCCACTTTTCTATAAGATGTCCCCATTTTTTGAAAATTCAAACAATTTATTTCATGATGAAGTCTATGGACAGGATTTACCAACAAAGAGATTGCTTATTTTTGTAGAAGGTTATGCACTTCATGCATGCGATATTAAACCAAATTGGGATGTTACTATATACTGCATCTGGGAAAAGAAAAAAGACAAAAAAAATGGCGCTTAAGAAAATCTAACTAAAAGTTAATTGCAATGCAAGGCTAAGTTCTACCTTTTTATTTCAAATAGGACGGCAACAAGTTAACACTATCAGATTCACAGCTTTGATAAATCAAACAATTTCCCAGTAATCACACACACTCAGAAAACCAGAAATCCAGTTGCTAATAAGCCATTAGGCTGGGCTGCCCCTGTTTGTACTGATGTGTGAGAAATATAAACCACTTGGGTCAGGACAGTGGCAAGGAAAGGGGTCATATTTCACAGATAATGGTGTTCATATGGGCCCTGTATCATAAATCACAGAGATAACATGCTAAATAGAAGAAGTCTCAAGATTTTAATAAGGGCATCATCCCCATGACTGCTTTCTCAGCCATTTAGCATGATTATGCTCTATACCCCTTTGAGCTCTGGAACCGGATTTTGAAGGCCTTTGCAAACAGTTTGGATCCAGATGAGACGCCACAGAACGTGGCGTCTCATCAGGATCCAAACTGTTTGCTATTCTGATAGTGGTCTTTGAAAAAAAGTGAAGAAAATGTTGATTTTAGAAATTCAGCAGACGACATTTTAGCAGACGACAAATTTCCCAGCATGCAAAGGGATACACTATTGGCTGTGCTATGTCAATGTATATGTGGTGTAATATAATAAGTCATTTTATAACCTGTGGAGACAATAAAAAATGCTCAACTATAAGTATGCCTTCAGTAATTTCGTTCACCAAAATATTGTGTGCTTTTTAACGATCAAAATAATTATTCATCAAAGATAATTGTATGTTTAACTACATTCATATCACAACTTCAGTACAATTAATGTTACATATACCCAGGTGGGTGCAGTTTGTATAAGTGTTAAATGGTAGTACAGTGTTGTCTCCACATGGTTTAACATCCTCATGTTTGTATATAATCAATCTTGGTGCTATTCAGTTGCTGTTACCAATGGTCCTATCTTAGCGGCCATTATGCAAGAAAGCGATCAACCCTTCATAGAGGGAATGTGACAAGCAAGTAGCATATAGAATATGAGCCTTGCTCTGTGAAAATGGGATTTAATGCATGTGCGTTAAGTGTTGTCCCAGATTAGCCTGTGCAATCCACACAGGCTAATCAGGAATGACACTTTACGCTTTTATTGTATTTTTCATTTAAAGGAAGACTCTTCTTGAAAAAAAAAAAAGTTTAGGCAGAAAATGTCTTCCCTGATTAGCCTGAGCGCACTGCACAGGCATATCTGGGACAAAATTTTAAGCACATGAATAAAACCCTCTTTTCACACAGGGAGGCTCGATCATATTGAAAGTGAAATATGAAAACAAACTGTACATTGTGTTCCTATGTTACTTACTCATATTTATTTTATCATCATTCTGCCATTTCATTCACAGAAGAGTTCAGTACTTCATAAATATGAGGTTGAATAATGACTTTCAAACCAAAAGTGACATCTTAAAGATATTCAAACCTTTTAACCTTAAATTCTAAGCTGAAACAAGAGGGCCAAAGGCCTGAAGGTGCTCACCTGAGACCCAAAGGAACTTAACTATTCTGAGCATGTATTGTTCACACGGTTTTCCAAAAGACTAATAGGGGAAACAACACCAACACCTGGTAGCCATGATTGAGAACTAATCACAATCATTTTCAAACTCAGCACATATATATTTATTTTTAATGTTCTTAGCAAGTTTCACAATCAGTGGGTTAAAAAATTAGACTTCCAGAGTGTTAAAATGGTTTTACTATATAGCCACATAAGGAAAACTGCCCCGCCTCATGGTTGCCATGGTTTTCAACAGCCAGGAACTATTCTCACTCCTCTAAGAAATTATTAGAACGAATGTACAGAGCAAGTTTCATTAATATTGCGTAAACATCGTGACTTTAAGAGTGTTCCCAAGCTTTTTGTTAAATTTGACCAATTTACCTAGTTTTTGAACCCACACGACCCAGTTTCGAACTCATCCGAGATATCATTTAGACAAAATTTGTTCTCACCAAGTTTCATAAACATTGGATAATACATTCTAATAGTCTGACTAAAGATTGGTCAATAAATGTTGCCTCTAGAGTGTTCACAAGCTTTTTGTTATTTGACCTTGTGACCTTGATTTTGACCCTATTTGACCCAGTTTTCGAATATACATGTAGAAGATTAATAATCGACCTTTAGTGTTCACAAACTTGTTCTTTAATTTAACCAAGTGACCTAATTTTTGACCCCACATTGCCCAGCTTCGAACTCTGCCGATATAAATAGGGGGCAAATGTTCTAAGAAAGTAAACTGAAGAATGGGAAATAAATGTAGGCCTCTAGAGTGTTCACAAGGCAAATGTTTACAACGCATAACAAATGACGGACAAAAGATGGCCGCACAAGCTCATCATTGCAAAAACTCCACAATCTCCTCTTGTCTACAGAAAAGTTAACCCTTTGCATGCTGGGAAATTTGTCATCTGCTAAAATTTCGTCTGCTGAATTTCTTAGATCATCATTTTCTTCACTTTTTTTCAAAGACCACTATCAGAATAGCAAACGTTTGGATCCTGATGAGACGCCACGTTCTGTGGCGTCTCATCTGGATCCAAACTGTTTGCAAAGACCTTCTAAATCCGGTTCCAGCACTGTAAGAGTAAACTGTCATGAAGCATTTACAGTTTAAATCAATGGACATTTCAACTCAAGTAATAATTCTCAGACCAAAAAAGGAAATCAATGCAAAAAAATCCTTGAAAGAGTTACCTCCTCTTGCCTACAGAACACACCTTACCTTAAGAAACAGACAAAAAGAATAAGGTAAATTTAGGCAAGTCTTTTATTTGTCACAGTGGATTTTATTCGACGCTTCTATTTTCCTTGTATTTGAATCATTTAAAAGCTGACATAGATGAAAATGAATTACTACAAAAGCCACAAAAAATGTAACTGATAAGCGTTAAATAACCAACAATAAATAGTGTTGGCCTTTTGTTTCTGTTCACGAACGGTGCAGTAAACCAAGTATACTCATGGCCTAGACAGACTAATATAGTCTGTGTCATGTTATCTTTAAGAGCCTTCCATTGGATAAATATCACCTTTATTAGCCACATTTTATGAGAAACAAAATCATAAATCAGGATATTGTATTCAAACATAAAAATCCAATCAAAATTAAAACCTGACTGCTCAAATTTTGGAGTGTTCGTATGTTTGTTTACGACATGAAGTAAGAGCATTACTGGCAATTGACTTTGAAACAAAGTCAGGCGCCAATATTTTGGGTTAATATCGTAAAAAAAAAGTCTAAAAGTTGAAAATTAGGGAATAATATCAATCATGAAATGTATTTAGAGTTTTAGAGATGATAATGACGATCTTGTAGAAGGTGATGATAAAAAATACAATTAAGAAAGGTACAAAATGCTCATGACATATCAAACAAGATACTCATGTTTGTAAAAGTTTCCATAAGTATTTAATCAATTCTGAACAATAAATGTGTACACTATCCAATTTAACGCAAATTTGAAACTTTGTTTCACAAAACCCTGTTTTCAAACTCACCAATCGCAACATATCCACAAATGTTCACAGCTTATTTCATATAAACACAAATACAACAACAAAGTTCATCCGCATCTTAATTTTTCCCAAATCCCTTTCACTGTTTCAACGGATTGAACAACAAACTCGTGAACCCCCTGAGGGTCAAATAAAGCTCACGAATTACTGCCGGTGATTGTCGCATCTCCTTTCCAGGTGTATCACACTCTTAACAATTTCTTTTTGTCACTTAACAAAGATAGAAAACACCGTAATTACATTTAATGGCGATTTTCTATACATTTCAAGGCGAGGACACCAATATAACCCTTGACAAGATTCGATACTCAGTTAACCTGGCATTTAACACTACTTCTTGTAATTCTACGGTATGCTTTCGTAAATGTTTCCGCCGTTAATTCATTTTTAATTGAAGATGAAAGATATTTACATTAATTGCATATTAATGCAATAAATATCACCTTTTAAATTCAGAACACTTCAGGCGTGATACCCAGCTCAATTTAATGAAATGTATTTTTTCAGATTTTTATCTTTATATTGTTGAACTGAGTTTTACAGATGGTCAATAAGTTAAATGGTTCTCTCTTTCCTTTAAGAAAACAGAAATCATAAATACTTTACTTAGCAGTTGTTGAAAGTCCACACCACATATAGCTTTAATGAAAATTTAATTGTGAAAATACCTTTTTGCAACATCACAAGATGTTCTGATAAAGCACTCAATTAAGCCCGTCTCTCCCTACCCTAGATCACACGTAAATTAACATCCAACATTTCTTAATTGACATTAGAAATAAATATGAAAAATTTAATAATGTATGCATTACCTCCCTTCTATTAAATGTATAAATGTCCCTTGTATTTAATATTTAAAGCATCTTATGAATTAAACGCAAATATATACCAAACATGTACTTCAACACCATTTAAAATGAAGTGTTGTTCTTAAAAATGGAATGACCTACTCAACGATAATAATAAAAGAACATACAAATGAGCCTTACTCTGTGAAAAGGGAGTTTACACCTAAGTAACTGAAAATTATTCGAAGACCCTTTTTCGTCTGGTCGGAGCTAAAAAAATTCGAGTTGTGAAAACAGCGCAATCAAGCAGACAAAAAACGCTTGATTAGGTGTGAAGTTAGTCGCAGTTTGAGAAACACTGCAAATTGTCATCCTTTGAGATGCAGATAAAAGCTACACAGTTTTAATGATAATTAAATAATTACCAGCAATCCATTATTATGATAAAATGTATGGTATAAAAGAGAGCGTAGCAGATAATACATCAGAATCTCTTAACTGAATTCCTTCTTGTCATTTGCGCTGCATCATGGAAACACAGAAAGAAAATAGTCCCACAAATTGTCAAATTACCTTGTGTGCTATTTTAAATATGCTACATGTACATTGAATATTGTTTGAATATTTTTGATTATATATGTGTTATGTATGTTTGTTGATTAAATTAAATGAATGAACGATCATTCTTATTGTTTAGTTTAGTATACTGTAACCTTAAGCGATTTTTACAAAGCATTTTCTTGTCCAAGCACCATCTTACATGTACATAAAGCGTTTGCGGTATAATGTTAAGCATCACCAACCGAAACAGTAAAAACAAAAAATACCATGGATTACTCAAAACCTGCGATAACTTGCGCATAAAGGTCAATCCCGTGCTATCTCGAGTTATCGCAGTTTTACTGTACATATTATTCAATTCTATTTTACCATTAATATATCATATTTTTGAATATTTACCAGAAGTTTTCACAGGAAATAAATCAAAACAAGAAACCGTCGGAGACAGGTGATGCTCCCCAAAGTTTTTTTTTGTCACAATATTGCACTATATATTCAGATAAAAGGAAACTTCTTGAGGGGCATAACTTTGGACAAAATAATACGATGGATGGTTTAGCACCTTAAAAATTTCAAAGGGCCTTAACTCTCTAAATAAATCATCTAACCAGAACCCACTAATAACATGCGCATCTCCTCAAGGTAGTTAAGCTTCCCATAAAGCTTCATTGACTTCCAGTCAGTTGTTGGGGAGAAATAGCCCGGACAAGAATTGCACTATATGTACAGTTTATAGAAAATTTCAAAGGGCCATAACTCTGTGAAAAATCATCCGACCATAACCCGCTGATAATATGCACATCTCCTGTTGGTAGTGAAGCTTCTCATAAAGTTTCATTGAATTCCCGTAATAAGTTGCTGAGAAATAGCTCGGACAAGAATTGCACTATATGTACAGGGAAAACTCAAAGGGCCATAACTCTGTGAAAAGTCATCCGGCCATAACCGGCTGATAATATGCACATCTCCTGTTGGTAGAGAAGCTTCCCATAAAGTTTCATTGAATTCCCATAGTAAGTTGCTGAGAAATAGCTCGGACAAGAATTGCAGAATGTGTACAATGGAAAATTTCAAAGGGCCATAACTCTGTGAAAAATCATCCGACCAGAACCGGCTGATAATATGCACATCTACTCTTGGTAGTGAAGCTTCCAATAAAGTTTCATTGAATTCCGGTCATTTGTTGCTGAGAAATAGCCCGGACCAAAATTGCACTATATGTACAGTTAATGGAAAATTTCAAAGGGCCATAACTCTGTGAAAAATCATCCGACCAGAACCGGCTGATAATATGCACATCTCCTCTTGGTAGTGAAGCTTCCCATAAAGTTTCATTGAATTCCNCATTGGACAATGGTTTATACAATGTGTTCCATTGGACAATGGTTTATACAATGTGTTCCATTGGACAATGGTTTATACAATGTGTTCCATTGGACAATGGTTTATACAATTTTGTCTTTGACTTTTCTGAAATGTGGTTCCTGAACATGGTGATCATAATGATCTTATGCCAATGAACTTGCATGGTTAACCTTTTTAAAACAACATAATTATGGTCTCAGAGTCATATAGGACTTTCATGCTTTATCATGATCATTCCTGTCAAATATGTTATATTTCATGTAACATTTTTTAAGGGACAAATCAAGAGTGAAACAGCAGGGTGCTGCAACTTGCTCTTGCCCCTCTAGGTTGTTCAACACAAACATGTGAACATCTCTTGAATTTTCTATATTTTGTTTAAATAGTCAATATCAAATAAATATAGATTGCTCTATAACCTTATTCATATGTGTTACACTAAGAAATTCCCTAGATTTATTAAATGCTTAGATAAAGAAACCAGCACCGTTCCATATCCCACTCTGCCCCTAATGATCCTAACATCTCTTCATAATTATTATATTGTAAATTTTAATCAGCAGGAACATTTACAAACAGCATGCTTTGAAATAATTTTGTAATAAATAATTTATTAATTTTGCTGGGCTCTTTCAACTTTCATGCACTATGTTTGTTGTAATGGTACAAACAAGTAGCTCAATTTATTTACCAGTTTAATTCTCTACCAATATAAAGAAAGTAAAATTAACAGGTATATTTTCTAAATAGAGCTATTATTTTGCCGTGCATTAGATTTAAAGGACTGAATAGTCATTAGGTAGTAATTGCATAATTTTCTGTGACATGGCATTGACAACAATAATTTGTTGAAAACAGAAAGGACAGAATTAAAATAGCTTGAGTTTCCGCTCCCACCTGATCCATCCAAGCAAATCACAAGAACATAAAATAATTTATAATCAAACTATTTGGAACCATAATTTAACAAAATAATCCAATGTCAAACTCATACAATTTTTTAATATTATAATAAGTACAAATCTCAGAGGCGCTTAATATTACGTGCTGAACACTGTAGACTGTTGCACAAAATGTAAACCACTAAATAATAAAAATTATAATGTAATTATTGCATGTTTTATGATGAATACAATAATATTAATAGTTATAATAATTTTATTATTATTTTAAGTTACCTACTGACCCACCTTTATTAAGCATGGATCTCGGGACGGGAAACAAAAAATATTTGAATTCTGGTATAATGATATTGCATTTCATTAATTTGACTTAAATCTAAGTTTTAAATCTAAACAAGCCAATAAAATAAACACATGAAATAACAAAAACTTAAATGAAATAATAAAATTTTCACAGTACTTTTATTCAACAAAAAATGTATAAATTTACAATAAATCAAATATTATATATATAACACTGTATCATGTGAATTTGGAATAAGACATCAAACTGGGAATGGACATCATATTGGTGATTTTCTCAAACAAAACTATCCATTTCATGATCTGAATTTATTTATGTTATATGTTTTCTATACTTCAAGCTAACTAGGCAATTTTCCATGACTTTTTCATTAACAGTGATTGTATTTTTATCATTTTAACTGTATTTTAAAACTGTGTTCATGCGCCGCATGGACACAGTTTAATTGTATGAGGAATTAAACATAAATCAATAAAAAATCCATTTTTGAAGTTAAATCAATTTAAATGATGCTGCATTTTCAAGAGCAACGTAATGAGCGTCCTTCTATATGGGTCAGATGCTGGAAGACCACTGCTACCATCGAGCGCAAACTGGAAGTCTTCCAGAACAAGTGCCTGCGCCGGATCATGAAAGTCTTTTGGCCAAACATGATCACGAACATGAAACCGCGTGAAAGAGACGGCGCAAACAGCATCGCTGAGACCATCGCTTTGAGGAGATTGAGATGGCTAGACCACATCTGCAGAATACCACCCGACGCGCTACCCAGGGTGGCACTGAGATGGGGCTAAGAAACCGTGGACGACCGAAAGAGACGTGGCGCCGAACCGTGGAGCGAGAGCTCAAGAACAGAGGCCTCACTCTGCAGACAGCACCCGCAACAGCAGCTGACAGACCAAAGTGGCGCTCCCTTACCGTCGCCTCAAGCACCAGACAGCACACAGAGGATTGAGTGAGTTATATAATTATGCAAGTATCTATTTTTTATTATAATTTGTCAAACTACATACATACAACATGTAAAACTGCATATTATTCACTGTTTAAAAAACACAATTTATTCCCAAATTGATGTCTTATTCATATAATACTGTGTTTATTGAATATTTTAGACATATATAACAAATGAGTCTTAAATCTAAAATATTTAGGAATCAAAATTTAAGCTAATAATGAGGAATTTAGATATTGATTGGTCATTAATATTTCATCCTTAGACTATGCTGTGTGATTTTTAGAGCTTGGGAGAAGAAAAGGGTTACAAAGCGCATTCATTAAATAAAACTTATTTAGCCTTACATCTTAGAATATAGCATGTTCTTTAAAAAACAAAGATGAATTATTTTTTTGCTCAATTCTTCAGATTAACAGCTAAATTAGTTTAACTCCCACTTATAATGATGTGAAACAGGATGTTATAATGAAAGACCTATTAAGACAATACTGAGAAGTCTTTAAACACCTTCATTAAACATTATCAAGATTGTATAAATGGTAAAACACAAAGTTCAGTACAATTAAATTATGTTTATTATAAAAGAACCTAGAGCAAATGCACAACTGCAAATGAAGACTTTTATGATAGTTTTCGTTTAAAGAAAGTCTCTTCTAAGCAAAAATCCAGTTTAGGCGGAAAGTGTCGTACCTCATAAGCCTGTGCGGACTGCACAGGCTAATCTGGGACGACACTTTACGCACATGCATTAAACCCCCTTTCACAGAGCGAGGCCCAAATACAATTTTGAGAAAAGGTCCAAGACAGACCTCTTGGACTGGTCAACAATTAAAGATGAACAATTCCAACAGAAATTGATGTACCATACAAATGAGCAGGAAATATCCAATTCAACCAGTCACTGTAACCGACATCAAGGCAATGTATTACAGTACAAAACTTATACTCACTTTTTATTCTTGTATCAACATATTGTAATCATCTAAACCAAACTCGAAGGTGTACTGTAGTCCTGATTGCAGAGCTAGTGTTGTATAAATTCAACAGATCACACTGAATAATATTTGTTGAAACACAACTAGATGGAAGGGCATTCAATATTGTACACATATCTTAATTGTGTTAATTATAAGAATACTGAGCCATTAAGCAAACACGGGATTAAAAATGGAGGAGGAAAATTAGCAAATGGTTTTAGATGGGAATGTGTAATTTCTTTTGTCCCAAATGCCTAATTCAACATGATGAAAAATTTAATCTGAAATGTACACAACCAGCTTAATCACCCAATATTTCTATTAATTGGCCAGGGATTAACAGGGAATCCCTCTGCGTTATCAGCCACGTTAGACAACTAGATAATTACTATGCGCCCCAGTCCAATCTTCAGGCATCTTATATCAAAACTAAATAGTTGAAGCTTATTAGCAACTGAATTTACTAAATAGATTCTGTAATTCATTACACTGGCATTGAATTTATTAAATCTTTAGCCGACAGTTTTAAGTTTTTTTTATGAACAAAAAAACATGAATGTTATTGAACATATTTTTTTTAAAGTCATACTTATTGAACATATTTTTTTTAAGTCATACACAGTAAGGCAACATGTATTGTCTAGAGCAGCAAAATGCACCTACCTGGAAAATCATGAATGCTACTTAACCCTTTGCATGCTGGGAAATTTGTCGTCTGCAAAAATGTCGTCTGCTGAATTTCTTAAATAAGCATTTTCTTCGATTTTTTTCAAAGAATACTATCAGAATAGCAAACAGTTTGGATCCTGATGAGACGCCACGTTCTGTGGCGTCTCATCTGGATCCAAACTGTTTGCAAAGGCCTTCAAAATCCGGTTCCAGCGCTCAAAGGGTTAAAGTAAGCCACTCAATATACTGACACATTAATCTATAACCACATTGTCTAAAAATGTAACTGGGCAACATATAAGAACATGTAAAAATTATTGTCAGAAATCATTTCAATAATTGAGCATATGAAATGAATGGTATTTAAATGACACATGTTCATGTAATATAAGCATAAACGGAAAACTAGTTGTTGTCAATGATGATATATGCCCTCCCAGACAAATGCCTACCAGGACACTGTCCTTCACAAAATTATCATCAATAATAGCAAGTGTTTAGGTCATGACCATATGGAATAATCAGCAACAAGAGGGCCATGATGGCCCTGAAGCACCTGAGTTCAAGGTACATGAATTGTCAAAGACTTGACCTATTGATCAAGTTTTTGACCACACATTACCCAAATTTAAGCCTAAATAATTTCAGATAAACATTCTGACCTAGTTTAATCAAGATCAAGTCCTAAATCAAGCCTCTAGAGTGGTTACAAGGTTCTTCATAGATTTGACCTAGTGACCTAGTTTTTAAATTCATGTGACCCAGATTTGAACTCAGCAAATGTATAGTGAAAACAACATTTTGACCAAGTTCCATCAAGATAGTATGAAAAATGAGGCCGGTAGAATGAGATAAAAATGTTTTTTCTAAGGTTTGACCTGGTGACCTATTTTTTAGGCACAGATGACCCAGATTCGAATTTGGCCTATATATTGTCAAGATAAACAATCTGATCAAGTTTTATTAATATTGAGTCATAAATGCCGCATCCAGATTGTTTACAAGGTTTTTCTAAGATTTGACCTGGAGACCTAAATTTTGGACACACATGACCCATATTCAAACTTGACCTTGATACTGTAAAGATAAAAATTTGGACAAAGTTTTATCAAGATTGGATGAAAAATGTGGCCTCCAAAGTGTGAACAAGCTAAAAGTTGACAATGCACACCAAAAAACAACACACTGCAGGTATAGGTTGACCACAATAGCTCACCACAACACACTCCAGGTATAGGTTGACCACAATAGCTCACCATGAGCGCTCAATGCTCAGGTGAGCTAAACATGTTTGCTCAAAGTGGGATCAGTTTGTTGAAAAAAAAAATATATATATAAATTAATTAATTATGGACTCTTTGTCAGAATGTTAATGGCTTATTTAATTGTAATAAGTCAGTGTATTAGCTGCCAAATGATGAAAACATAAGGATAGGAACAGCTCACTGTCAGGAGGGCATTTGTTCGCATGTGCTAAAATGATTGGGAGGGCATATATCCTGGAGGACAAGAGTCTTACTTCCTTTATGAAATGATAGACTTAACCCTTTGAGCGCTGGAACCGGATTTTGAAGGCCTTTGCAAACAGTTTGGATCCAGATGAGACGCCACAGAACGTGGCGTCTCATCAGGATCCTAACTGTTTGCTATTCTGATAGTATTCTTTGAAAAAAAAATCGAAATTTAGCAGACAACATTTTAGCAGACTACCAATTTCCCAGCATGCAAAGGGTTAAGATTGCGTATTTATGGTATTATATGAACACACTAAAATAGCATACATGGGCTTTTCACATTATCATTATTATATGAACACTATAAGACCACAAGGAACTTTTTAACAATCATTAACATATGAAAACATTACTGAAGAATAACATGACCAAAAATATCATGAACATGTTCACACATTATACAAGCACACCTTAAAGAATTATTAAATGATGCCTTTTTATTTATAATTATGGGAAGATGGCATTTAATGAAGTGAAACTCTTTAAACCTACAAGCAGATGACATTATCATTAGTTAACATGTTGTTGTAAGTCTGTGACAGATGGTATTTCTGTCAGTAAAACTGACCTTTTGTTTTACCCAAAAACATTTTTGCACCATGAAAAAAATAGATTTTGGGAAACCTATTGATAAAAGAACACGAAACATTTCCAATGAGTCAACACTGCAGAATGATGCAGAGCGCCTGATTGTTAATCACCTTTATGATGCCTTTTGACATGTACATTTTTTATGTTCAATAATGTTTAGAATTTGACAGCAAATTTTAATTACAATCAAAACAAAATCGAACAACATCAATTCATATCAAATAAAATAATAATAAAAATAAGTTAATTACGAAAAAATCACCATCATAAAATATAGAGAAACAATATTGTTTTTAAATTAAAAAAAAACACACTCTTTTTTTACTTCTCATACATGCAAAACTCAAAAGACACACATATTTTGCATACTGCTGATTAAGTCTCTAACTGCCAGATAATTTTTCCAACAGAATTATAACATGGTTCCAGATAGAATTATTTCATGGTTCCAGATGGTGTGTTTCCTAGGCTTTCTTGACAGATCCTTGGATCCTTCAAGATGCTAATCAGCCCTGCCAGTTCAACACCCTTCAGTCTCATACAACATAGTATGTATTATTTTGAGCCTAGCTCTGGGAAAACAGGGCTTAATGCATGTGTTTAAAGTGTCATCCCAGATTAGCCTGTGCAGACTGCACTAGCTAATCAGGGAATGCCTTATCAGGGAATGCACTTTCCGCTTTTAAAGAAAAGTCTCTTCTTAACGAAAATCCAGTTACGGCGGAAAGTGTCATCCCTGATGAGCCTGTGCAGACTACACAGGCTAATCTGGGACGACACTTTACGCACATGCATTAAGCCCCATTTTGCCACAGTGAGGCTCAAATGTTATGCATAGGGTTTTGGCACTTTTTTGCATAGTATTTATGAACAATTTAAATACTTACTACATAGTTACTTTAGCCTTTCACAGAGAAATTCAATGTGCATATTAATTCGGCAAGACAATATTAGCTATTGTCATTTACTAATGTAATCTATTATCAAGATTGAATTATTCTTCCATTAACTTAATTAAACTTTGTCTTTTTCATTGACCCATTCTAAATAACAAAGATGATGTATTCAAAATTTACACTTAATTTTTAATACAGTGGTGGAAATGGAACATTCTTGTAACTTAGGACATTGCAGATATACAAGAACATCATTTTACTGGTTTTGGGCTTAATCCAACCTATGCTCCCACAACATTAAACTATTTAAGTTTGTATTTATGTTATTTTTTATTCTTCATGTTTAATTGTAAATTAAAAATAATAACCTTTTTTATATGATTTTTTACTGAACGTGTTAAAAATTAAAACAGCAAAACCCTTCAGACGAGGAAAGACTAGACCTGTGACTGCAGGGAAGTAACCCATGCATGATGTTCAAAAAGGACTAGGCAATTTTTTTAATGTGTCCCACTCTATGAAAAAGGTGCATAATCCATGTACGTAAAGTGTTATCCCAGATTAGCCTGTGCAGTCTGCTAATCAGGGATGACACTTTACGATATTGTTGTATTTTTCATTTGAAGAAAGACTCTTCTTGACGAAAATCCATGTTAGGCGTAAAGTGTCGTCCCTGATTAGAATGTGCGGACTGCACAGGCTAACCTGGGACGACACTTTACACACATGCATTATACCCACTTTTCACAGAGTGAGGCTCATATAATTAACCCTTTGCATGCTGGGAAATTTGTCGTCTGCTAAAATGTTGTCTGCTGAATTTCTAAAATTAGCATTTTCTTCGATTTTTTTTCAAAGAATACTATCAGAATAGCAAACAGTTTGGATCCTGATGAGACGCCACGTTCTGTGGCGTCTCATCTGGATCCAAACTGTTTGCAAATGCCTGCAAAATCCGGTTCCAGCGCTCAAAGGGTTAATGCATTCCATTAACGATATATTAATTAATTCTTGTTCATTATTATGCTCAGATAAGTATTACACATATATTTAACTTCTAAACTTCCATACATGGCTTTATTAGTTTCTTAGTATAAATGCCAAGAAAGTACTTTTTGTTTGTTTTTTGGTGTGTTTTTTTTTAAGAACAAGTTTTCATACCGTATTTTTAATCAATATTAAAGTAAAGGTAAATAAAACATTCTTTCATTAAATAGTTATAAACACGTACCACCTTAATTAGTTCATTTTCAATGTTTAATCACTTCATTTACTTCTTTAAATGGCTCCATCACATTCATTCCAAATAAGTTCCATTTGCAAATTTATTAATTTCACAAACTTCAGCCACAGGTTTTTAGACACACATTTAAAATGCTGAAAATTCCCTCCAAGTGTACTGAGCTACAGTCTTCAATCAGCCCTTTCAATAAAGGGATTGATCAATGAGATCAATTAGATTTGACCCTTATCAGAATCCCCTTCTAGCCCCTGATAATCACAACGTTGGGCCCATAAAACCATAAACCCCACATTTTGAATTATAAGGCCATAGAAAATAAATAACTAGATTCTCATCCAAATTTTGGGGAAAATTGGGGCGGGTGGGTGGGTTTTTATTTTTTATTTTTCATTTTATGTGTCGGACCTATATATAAGTAATGAAATATTAACGAATTTGTTTGTTTATATGCATAACGCCTATATGTATGTATGTATGTATGTATGTATGTATGTATGTAAAATTATATAGAATAAAAGAAATACATTATCAAAATTTGACTATTGTGTTTTATTTTACCCTTTTAATATCATGTTAAACATATTCTGACATTCAATAAAATATTGACAAGACAAAGTATTAAAGAAAATACAAATCTGTAACAGAACCCTTTACATTATTTTTTCAGTATGACTAGATATTATTGATTAAAACATCGGGTGACACCTGTGTCAATTCTAATTTATTTCGGCCGACGAAGGCACAGACGATTTTCGGATGGTCAACTTTCAACGATGGGGCTTGATCATACGAACCACAAATGAACTCATCGTACAGGTCCGCAAGAGTTAAAGTTTCTGCACATTTTGACACCCCGTACCAATCTTTTACAGTTGTAACGCCGTTTCTACACCTCAAAATAAGAAACATTTTGTTGTTGTTTTCGCTCGATCACTTAAATTTCAGACGACACTCGTGCGCCGTTAAAAATCAATAAGCGTCTTGGAGACATTGAGTTGCCGATTAACACTTCGCTATTTTCATACTCATTCAGCCGTTTTGTCCTCAGTATTTTGCGGCTCGATTTTTTTCAAAATAAAAAACGTTCGGGCGGGACGATTTTTGATGGGAAGGCGGGGATGACAATCTAGAAATTTATTTTCTATTGCCTAAGGCCAGACTGTGTCAGGAAATTGTTTTAGGAAAAAAAGAGTTTTCACAATAACAGGTATTGATAAAACAATCAACAAATACTTATCAATCAAACAACAGATTAAAACATTTTTAATTATATTTTTAAATTTAATGGCAATTAACCAAAATTAGTTTCTGTTGATACATCTTACTTTTTAAAAATTGTATATGAAACAATTATAAAATATTACATGAATTAGAAAAAAATCCATACACACAGTGAATTATATTTTTTTTTGCTAATTGCATAATGATTAAACTACATATGCATGAAACATGATATCTAAGACAACAGTTGTCAAATTTCTTGCAAATAGACATAAAAGTCATTTATATATTTGTCTTATTATATGACATTTAAATATAAGTAAATGAATGTGCACAATACCTTTGAAAATACAATGTTAGTCACAAGTAAATTCCTTGTAAATGCTTGTGTTTCACAACTTCTAGTTCCAGTATAATCACTGAGAATATTGATACAAACAGACTGCAACCTCTTCCATCGTATACTTGGCCTTTATGACTTTCTAAATATTGTCACAGAGTGATATAAAAGCAAATTTCCTTGGCTGATAATGAGATAATAAAAGATTTGTTGAGACTTCTACACAATCGATCTTGTATACATCCAAGAGAAATTAAACACTTGCCTATTCAGAGATAACCATTTGTAAATCAAATATCGGTAACAATAAATGCAGGACATTTTCGACATGGCCGATATACGGGCTGGCAATAACCCACGTTAAGGGCAAAAACAATGCAATCTTTGCAACAATTTGTTGAACACAATTCTATACAAATGTTATTTTGCTTTAAAACTTTTAGATTTCATATAAAAGTAATACTTTTATAAAAAGTAAAAGTAAAACTGCACAATATTTTACAATAACGTGTTTACAGAGTCAAAGCATTTTGTTAAAGAAATTGCCATTACAATTATTAAAAAAAAAAAATACAATATTTGAAAAATGTTGTGCATGTTTCTTTATATCAGATCATTTCCTCATGTCAAATCATAGCAAATAATTACATACTTATTAAGAAGTGATTAATGGTTAGAGTTCAAGTATTAACCCTCAAGTATATTGCAGTATAACCTACACACTAAAAAGTGCCACTAAAACACTACTAGAACTGTAATTGACTGAAATACTGTACGAAATAAACAATTTTTCCACAATTCCTGAAAATTCTTGACATTCTAAAAATGTTCAAGATTCCTCAAATTATTTGAAGAGTTTCTATAGAAACTTCACTTACCGAATTAAAAAAGTTATTTCCAAACAAATTCAAAGCAAAGTGCAACACATTAATTCCTGTACATTTAATTGAAATCATTGAGAGTTGCGTTAACTCCACTTAAAGACATCCAATTAACACATGGCATTTATTCTGTCAATTCTATTAAACAAGGAAACCATGTGATTATTTTTTTTATTCTTCAGAAAAAACAAGAATACCAGTTAAATATTGCCTTTAAACACTTGTTCACAAGCAGACTGAAAAAGATCACAAAATTTGTTAACCAATAAAATGTGCAGTATATCACTTTTCCAAACCGTCTTGAAATCTCTATCACTAAGAGGCTTGACTACAGATTAGAAAGCCTCTTGGCTACACAGACTCCTTTCCACATTGATATCTCTCTATCTTAAAAAAGCACCAATAAAAACAACAGAAGTAAAGTTTGGGTAATTACCCACTGTGTTTGATTCCCTCCTCTTTTCCAAACCTGCCATCCCACCAGTCGTTAAATCATATTTTAGCACAGATAAAAAGTCTTTAATACATTTGCATTAATGTTTAACTTCTACATATTTTTGAACATTTTTTTTTAATGGAGAAAAAAATCTCAACACATCATCAAAGCGTGATTTAGAGAAGTGCATCAGTATTCCAAATTAACGAGCCCCAGTATCTCAGTATGTATACCGTCACAAGTGAATGTTGAACGGCAGGCAGTTAAGGCGGGCCAAAATCTTCAATTCACCATGGCAATAATTATGAAGAGGCCGGGTAAATCTCTCATTAACAGTGTATAGCCAATATCGGAAAAATATAAAAACACCAGCTTTCTGCCTCTTGCCCTGTTGCGATCTCTGAAGGATGTCTCGCTCAATCTTTTGGTAGTGACAAGTATGGCGTGACACAAAATGTGATGTTTAATTTAGAATTGTTGCCTAGTGTTTAGGAACATGAAACTGAGATATGAACAACATCTTAATTTAAAGCCCCATTTCTCATATTTTGCAGAGCTTTCTGCTTTTTTCCATTATAATTAGAATATTTAAAACTGCCAATTATTATATAATTTTTACATTTGTCCTGAACAATTCCTTGTACAATAAACTTTATTTTTATTTAGGTATATGAACCAAACACATTTATTTTTATTAAGTGTGCAAGGGCAATCACTCCTAACATATTATTCCATTAATCTTGGGTGTTGATTGATAGTCAATATAAAAATAACATTACAAACAAATATTATTGGGCAAAAAAATTGACTTTTTGAGTGTACAATGTTTCACTATAACCATATAAGGACAATTGCCCAGCCCCTTGGAGAAACTATTTCGATTGCGGCCTTAGATATCATAGGAACATATGTTCATAGCAAGTTTCAAGAAGATGGGAAAATAAATGTGACCTCTTGTGTTCACAAGGTTTTTCTATAGCTATATAACGAAAACTGCCGCCTCCCCCTGGAGGTCATCTTTTATAATGGACCGGAAACATTTTCAAACTCAGCAGAGATATCATTGGGATAAAATGTTCTGAGCAAGTTTTATGATGACTGGGCATAATGCGACTTCTAGAGCGTCCAAAATCTTTTTCTTTAATTTGACCTACTGACCCAGTTTTTCACCTCAAGTGATCCAGTTTCAAACTCAACCATGAAGTGATCGGGAAAAATGTTGTGACCAAGTTTCATCAAGATTGGGCAATAACCGTCAAGGTCCACATGACATGCATGACACACAAAAACAAAAGACAAAAGGTGATCACAAAGCCTCACCATGAAAGGCATGCTAAAAACAAATGCAAAAAAATACTATAAATATAATGTAAACAACACTTTACATTTTATGAACTATTCACCATTCAATATTGAAAAAAACAATATAAAAACAAGGCTTGTCACCATAGGATTACATATGCCCCCTTTTTCCAAATTTTTCTAAACATAAACACAAAGTGTTTTTCCACATTTTTTGAAACCTTAACGCAAGTGTGACGGAATTTCAGACGGACGGACAGACAGACAGACAGTGCCATCACTATATGCCCACCTTCGGGGGGCATAAAAACACAATGTCCTGAATAAAACACATAACTTAAATTCAAACATACCAATGAGACTTCCACATTTGCCGGCACTATCATAAAAATTACAGAATAGTTAACACCGTAATCCTTAGGTGTTTATTTTAACCTTTATTACATGTTCCCTGTATGCCTAGGATGGAGGAAATATTGTTTAGAATACGATCAATTAATTAACAGCATTCTGATAATAAAGGTCGGAATAATTCTGTATCCAAGTGTTCACAAGCTAATTACCTTTACTGATAATGAAAAACTTGATCAATAAATGTTTGATTGGCTAGGCCACACCGATAAGCGTTGATTAAAAATATCTAATTAATGCCACCTATGAAACCATATAAAATAATGCTGTTTGCCCGCTCTGGTAGATTATCTACTTTTCTCTTAATTACAAGGAAACTCTGCCAAACAAGGAAGCGGCCTTATTTAAGGAGTGTGGGGGATTTTTCAAGAGAACTTTTGTTACATTTTACACACTTATTATGTAGTATATAGCAAATATTGTAATATTAATAAACTTTTATGATCCACATATGGTAAATATTTCAAGTCCGCAGAATTTAAACAAAATTGTCAAACAATTTTGTCTTTAATGGTTGACTAATTTTTAATGGTTCTTCTCAGAAACTGACTAAAGAGCGTCACTTTATGAGTCCAGTTCTAGAAAACTGGTCTTTATACATAAGTGTAAATTGTTGTCCCAGATTAGCCTGTGCAGTTTGCACAGGCTAATCAAGGACAAGACTTTCTGCCTAAACTGGATGTTTGTTTAGTTTAGAAGAGACTACCTTTATATTAAAAATTACATAAAAGTGGAAAATTTCGTCCCTGATTAGCCTGTGCGAAGAAGTGCACATGCATTAAGCCCTTTTTTTCCACATCGCTACTAATATAAGCTTTAGACATTTGCTGCAATGCAGCTAAAACTAAAAAGGTTTCAACTTTACTAAACTTTGTGAAAAAGTTAATTTGAATCATTAAATTAAATTGTGCTCATTTGCAGGGTGCATTTAAAAACTTTAAATGGTGGGTTATGACATAATTAAAACCTTGAAACTGAATGTTTCTTAGAGTTATTAACAACACGTTCACATGGGCAAAACAGGGACAAAGGACTGAAATTAGTTGACAACACCTACAGTGACCTTGTGAAATAACAATTTCATAATTAACAACCATTAGAACAGTTTGGCGTACATCAATATTTCACTGTGGAAAAACACACAAATGAAACATAATGTACACGGCATTATAGTCAGTTATTAAACCAATTAATGTTTCCCCATCAAAAAGAATGATGGACTCAATGTTTTGTTGAGAAGCTAAGAGTATCTTTTCTAATATTGTATATACTTTAAATCAAGTTAAAGCCATGAATAACCTATATAGACCAGAAAACAAACATAGATAGCTTGACCTCTCTGTTTGACCAAGGTTTAGTCTGTCCAGGGGTTTGAAAAAAATCCAACATGTTATTACAGGTACCTCACGCTGAAAGACATATAAGCACACAAATTAAGTATGAACCCATTAATTGAGTCTCGGTCTTAGGAAACTGGGCCTAATGCAGGTGCATTAAGTGTCATCCCAGAATAGCCTGTTTTGCCTAAACTGGATTTTCGCTAAGAAGAGAATTATTTTAACCCATTTATGCCTAGCGTCTAGAAAAAAGGCCTTGGCAAACAGCGCAGACCCAGATGAGACGCCGCATCATGAGGCGTCTCATCAGGTTCTGTGCTGTTCGCTTAAAGGAATTTCTGTAAGAAATATTCTAAATATAGAAATATATATACTAGATATCCCTAATTTTGGAAATAAATTGATCCAATTTAGAAGGATGGGAGAGTCCACTAGGCATAAATGGGTAAAACAAAAGATACCATAAAAGCGGAAAGTGGCATCCCTGATAAGCCTGTGCAGGCTTATGAACACTCAGTGACTACATGTATGATTGGTTGAGTAATAACGTAAATAAAACAAGACTCATTGACTACATGTATGATTGGTTGAGCAATAACGGGAATAAAACATTAAGACTCATCGACCACGTGTACGGCATGTTGGGTAAGAACCAGAATCAAAACTAACCACTCCACAACTGAGTGGCTGATAATTATGTTGATAGACGTGTAATGTATGGTCAAAAAGAATTAATGACTTTAACCCTTTGAGTGCTGGAACCGGATTTTAAAGGCCTTTGCAAACAGTTTGGATCCAGATGAGACGCCACAGAACGTGGCGTCTCATCAGGATCCAAACTGTTTGCTATTCTGATAGTATTCTTTGAAAAAAAATCGAAGAAAATGCTAATTTTAGAAATTAAGCAGACAACATTTTAGCAGACGACAAATTTCCCAGCATGCAAAGGGTTAAAGCATGTGAGCATCATTTACTTACAACCTTCAGACATTTATTTCAATTAAAGACAACTGTTATTTCAATAGTGAAGGTTAAATTATAAATCTATTAATGTTTCAGATGTGACCTTTATTGATATTATTATTTTACAGTAATGAAGAACCAGAACTTGTAACTTTGATTTCCATACTGCAATTAAATATTCTCAGTTTTGTGGCACATAATTCACATAAAGACGGTTCATTTATATCTTTGTAATTATGCCCGGATCAATACATAAATGCTGCTAATTAGTCGCTGTGCATGCAACATCACACCCAATCAATGGAGGCCAACTAAATGCTGCATGCAGGCTATTCCAGCAATCTATCATTTTATTAGCCAATGTTATCAACTGCAGTGATTTTTACATGTAGACTGGGTAATTCTACTGTGACATTTACTTTTGTCTTATAAAGTCGTTGACAGAAATTCTCTCTCTCTTTCCCAATGAAGCCACAGTAAGGCGCCTGAGTCCAATTATTTAAACAATTAAGAGTCACATAGACTCTGCTTAACTTATTTTCCTTATCTTTATTAAATAACAAACTTCAAGACAAGCGTTAAGACAACGCAATAAAAGGCTACACAATTAAAACAGACACAGAACTTTCTTCTTTTTTAACATTTAACAAATTACATTAAGACACCATATTCACACATTGAAACTTTTGAAGGAGTTTTTTTTTCTGTTCTGGTACCACAGGCACTTAAAATCTCTTATTAATTCCTGTGTTATCTCTTTATAGATGCTTCCACACTCCTGTTATCATGTTATATGTTCTGGTGCAGAGAACTCTGGGTTCATGCCTCCATCAAGTTGCCTCCAGTATTCCTCCACCTATCATTGCACATAATCTCTCACCTCTGATAGACACCGAGGCAATAACCTGCTAAGTACGCGCGCATGAGAAAAGGGGGTATAAAGCATGTGCATAAAGTGTTGTCCCAGATTAGCTTATGCACAGGCTAATCAGGAAACACACTTTCCGCTTTCATTGTATTTTTGGTTTAATTAAAAGAAGACTCTTCTTGACGAAAATCCAATTAAGGCGGAAAGTGTCATCCCTGATTAGCCTGACACCATGGCAATAACCTCTGATAGACACCATGGCAATAACCTCTGATAGACACCATGGCAACAACCTGCTGCATGTTAGTACACATCTCTCACCTCTGATGGACACCATGGCAATAACCTGCTGCATGTTAGTACAAATCTCTCACCTCTGATAGACACCATGACAATGACCTGCTGCATGTTAGTACACATCTCTCACCTCTGATAGACACCATGGCAATAACCTGCTGAATGTTAGTACACATCTCTCACCTCTGATAGACACCATGGCAATAACCTGCTGCATGTTAGTACAAATCTCTCACCTCTGATAGACACCATGGCAATAACCTGCTGCATGTTAGTACACGGCTGATAGACACCATGGCAATAACCTGCTGCATGTTAGTGCACAGCTGCATTAACTTATAAAATCTACAGAATTCTGAAGTCAGAAAACAAGGAAAGACAATTACATTGAATGTTTATTAATTTTATTCTCAGCCTTAGAATTAAATGCATTCTGACATAATACCTTCATTGTAAAAAAAGGTGTTAGTTTCAACTTATCTAAACCACCCTAATTTTGTTGTTAGGGTTAGGGTTAGGGTTAACCCTAACCCTAAACTTTTTGGGAGGGTTTTCAAGTTGAGTTTTGGATCATTTTTGCTAAATTCATCAAAATAACTAATAATTATGTTTGAACTCATTTTTGCTACACTTTCTCATATTCTGTAAATTTACTTCAAATAAATTTAAATTACATAAAGAAAGAATGTAAAACAGAGGTTTGGAAGATTTCTGCAAGTCATTGCATATTCTTATTTAATTGGGAAAAGTAAAAGGCAGACCTACCTTCCGTACTGTTTTGGTGGTTAGTGGAAACAAAGGACTCTTTTTTAGCCTGATCAGTTAAAACATGTACCAGATATTTAAATGACTTAAAAATGCGTTGTTGTTCATCATTATTAATAAATTTATAATGTGATATTAATGATCAATACAAAAGTATTTAAAACAATGTTCCAGAAGAGTTCAGATGTCTGGTGAGTTAATAATGGATTAAAACAGAAGCATACAGCTTTCATAGTTGGAGTTAGTGAAACATTTTATTTTAGTAAACATGTAGTATATAACCCTTTGCATGCTGGGAAATTTGTTGTCTGCTAAAATTTCGTCTGCTGAATTTCTATAATAATCATTTTCTACTTTTTTTTTCAAAGAATACTATCAGAATAGCAAACAGTTTGGATCTGATGAGACACCACGTTCTGTGGCGTCTCATCTGGATCCAAACTGTTTGCAAAGACCTTCAAAATAGGGTTCCAGCACTGAAAGAGATAAACAAGGGGCATTTCAATCAGTCTCAGGGACATGACACCTATAGACTGACCATAAAATCAAAGTGACATCAAAGCAAAGGACTTAACCCTTTGCATGCTGGGAAATTTGTCGTCTGCTAAAATGTTGTCTGCTGAATTTGGAAAATTAGCATTTTCTTCGATTTTTTTTCAAAGAATACTTAATCAGAATAGCAAACAGTTTGGATCCTGATGAGACGCCACGTTCTGTGGCGTCTCATCTGGATCCAAACTGTTTGCAAAGGCCTTCAAAATTCGGTTCCAGCGCTTAAAGGGTTAAAGTACAAAGTAGTCGGTAGTTCATAATTGTTGTCTGGACTCTCTCGTAGTTCGGAAATGAGGTAGTCTGAACCTGAAAATGTACGTCAATAGTATCCACCATGGACAGTTCTAATACAACTTCTCAATAGCAGTTCAATGAAGAAAATTATGTTATAGCCATTAAAGCAACACAAGCAATAAAACATCCAAATATTTGGAAGTTAAACATCAATTACACAGAATTAGTGGAATTCAATGTGAGCCTAAAATGTCCCATAAAACCTTGAGGCTCTCAACTCACGAAGGTTTGCTTTAATTACTCCATACTGCCACATAGAGGGGATCCTTAATGACAAAAAGCCATTAGTTGATTCATCATTTATGTAATCTAGACCCCATAATGCTTTTTAGGCAACCAGAAATATGGTAAAATATTTACATTCTATTGTCTTTGGACGCAAGTCATTAATAAAAGACCTCTAGAAGAGGAAAGTGTAAAACTACAAGTCCGATAATATTGTGAAATAATTGTTTAAATCATTTGTGTGCCATCCAATGTCGCTTGATAAGGTGTTTGTCTTAACAGTGAGACTGTTGACTACACCAATATCCTAATGTTTGACACCTAAAATGATTGTTGAAGGCGTGTCAATTTTGCCTGATGAGAAAGTGTATGAAAGTGTAGACATACAAAACAAGAGACATAACACAATGCCACAAAACCATTTTTTCAATAGTATATGTATTAATTTAATTCAAATAACTGTGCAATTCCAAGTTAAGTATGCATGTAAGCTATTAACACAAACAATTTAATACAAGAAACCGTCGGAGACGGGTGATGCTCCCCAAAGTGTTTTTTTGTCACAATATTGCACTATATATTCAGATAAAAGGAAAGGTCTTGAGGGGCATAACTTTGGACAAAATAATACGATGGATGGTTAGCAACTTAAAAATTTCAAAGGGCCATAACTCTCTAAATAAATCATCTAACCAGTACCCACTAATTACATGTGCATCTCCTCAAGGTAGTAAAGCTTCCCATAAAGCTTCATTGAATTCCAGTCAGTAGTTGGGGAAAAATAGCCCGGACAAGAATTGCACTATATGTTCAGTTTATAGAAAATTTCAAAGGGCCATAACTCTTTGAACAAGAGCACCGCATAGCGGGTGCCAACGCTCAGCTGTGGGTGCTTTAATTTTGTTTTTTTTACCTTTGACCTTGAAGGTCATCATTGACCTTGACCTTTTCACCACTCCAAATATGCAGGTTGATGAGATGCACATGAAAACCCCCCCCCCCAAAAAAAAGTTTTTTTTACCTTTGACCTTGAAAGATGACCTTGACCTTTCACCACTCAAAATGTGCAGCTCCATGAGATACACATGCATGCCAAATATCAAGTTGCTATCTTCAATATTGCAAAAGTTATGGCCAATGTTAAAGTTTTCGGACGACGACGACGACGCCGACGACGCGGAAGGACGAGAGGGCTATGACAATACCTCAGGTTTTCTTCGAAAACAGCTGAGCTAAAAATCATCCGACCATAACCGGCTGATAATATGCACATCTCCTGTTGGTAGTGAAGCTTCCCATAAAGTTTCATTGAATTCCCGTAATAAGTTGCTGAGAAATAGCTCGGACAAGAATTGCACTATATGTACAATGGAAAATTTCAAAGGGCCATAACTCTGTGAAAAATCATCCGACCAGAACCGGCTGATAATATGCACATCTCCTCTTGGTAGTGAAGCTTCCGATAAAGTTTCATTGAATTCCGGTCATAAGTTGCTGAGAAATAGCCCGGACAAGAAAAATTGCACAATATGTACAGTTAATGAAACATTTTCAAAGGGCCATAACTCTGTGAAAAATCATCCGACCAGAACCAGCTGATGAAATGCACATCTCCCATTGGTAGTGAAGATTCCCATAAAGTTTCATTGAATTCCGGTCATTAGTTGCTGAGAAATAGCCCGGACAAAAAACACGCACGCACGGACAGACAAAGCGGCGACTATATGCTCCCCAATATATATATATATGGAGAGCATAAAAATACCCCTAAGCTATTTAGCGGAAACAGTGTTACCCACTTTTAGAAACAGTGACCTTGACCTTGACCCAACTGGTCCCAAATGGTCAATCGCAAGCCAAGTATACATGTTATCTACCTACACAACAAATTTCAGAAGAAAATCTCCATCAATATTCAAGTTCAAATGCAGAAATTGTTTTGTCTCTCTAGTAACAGTGACCTTGACCTTTACCTGACTGGCAATAAATGAACTCCAATACTATGTCTACATATAAAGAACGTTCATACACAATTTGTATGCAATACCTCCATGCAAATTAAAGTTACTGAACGGAAACTGTTTTTCTTTAAGCAACAGTGACCTTGACCTTTACCAAGATTGGTTGATGCAAACTTTAGTTATTGACCTAAAACCAATTTTAAAGTGACCTTGAACTTGACTTAACATTCCCCATATACCCCAAGCTAGGTCTCCATGTAAGTTGGCTATATCTTAAGTTTCAAGGTGATTGGCCTATCTAAACAAAACATATTGGCCAAAAACAACCTGTTTGACGCTGCACTCCTTATGGTCTTCCTTGAAAACCTGGTTAACCCTTTGAGCGCTGGAACCGGATTTTGAAGGCCTTTGCAAACAGTTTGGATCCAGATGAGATGCCACAGAACGTGGCGTCTCATCAGGATCCAAACTGTTTGCTATTCTGAAAGTATTCATTGAAAAAAAATCGAAGAAAATGCTAATTTTAGAAATTTAGCAGACAACATTTTAGCAGACGACAAATTTCCTAGCATGCAAAGGGTTAATAATTTGCAGTTATCAGCCTAAATCAGTGATGATTATAACAAATTTGTCCGCATGCAATTTTTTCTCAAGACTAAGGATACAATGCAAATATAATACAAGAGATGTTTGTAAGACATGCCTGCCCCCACCCCCAATCTTGCTCGACTGTTTATACAGTTATAAAATCAGCCAACAATGAAAACAAATATGGTTATAAACTGTCTGGAACACTGGTTTTTAGCTCCCCTGAGCACACCTGACCTGTTGGGATACAATGATGTGTCAGTTGTCCGTCTGTATGTTTGTGCCTAAATAGCATGCTTGACGTTCAGGTGTCTGTCAACTTTTTCTTTAAACAACATCTCCTAAAGCCCTGTGCAGAATTCCACTAAATTTTACAGGAATGTTCATTAGGTAATTCTCTATGAAAATTGTTCAAATGGGTCCGTTTGGTTGCATACATGTTTCATTATTTGGGTGTTTCTGTACAGTATCTGAACATTTTAAGCACAGGGGGAAGTTGCGCAAAAAAAAAATAAATATATAATATAATATATATACTGTATATATATTATATTATATTTTTTATTTTATTTTTATTTTTTTTATGCAACTTCCCCCTGTGATTTTAAGTTACATGTACAAATAGTTAGATACCATGGCATGCACTTTGCAGATATGGACTGTGGAAATAAGTTATAAGAACAGTTCAACAGATTTTAACCAATTTAATTGTTTGTGGATGCATATTAAAGCTGATGGTGATATAGACATACACATAATAATAAATACAGCAGTTTAAGAGAAAAATATACTTAATTGTTTGAAATTTATTAAAAAAAACATCTCTCTGCTATTATAGTAATCCTATGTGTTTTGAATATTGTATATCCTAACATTATTCTACACCAGAGCTCCAGATTAGGGTCGTATTTTCGTAATTACGAATTATTTTCAAGTCCTTTACGTATTTCTTTTAAAATCTTGTCGTACCATTAAGAATTACAAAATCAAGTTACAAATATTATGTTTACATCGGTTCGTATCGACTTTTATTGAGTTCTTTTCGCGTATTAAAGATCTTTTCGATGCTTATATAGAATGGTTATCGGGTCTGTTTAACAAAGCGCATTTTTCCAATAAAAGCGGCGTGTACAGTCTGTCAAAAAACAATGGCGGCGCCCATAGAGCGTCCTAAAAAGCTGCAAAGCGTGCAAAAACACGCTTTTAACATATTGTATGCAAAGTGAGCCGAAGTTGAATGTTAAAAAAGACATTATAGAAAAGATCTTATACGATGTTGTATGTTCAGTTGCCGACACAGCCGGAAAAGCTTTACAGACGCGACACGACGGGTCCAAACTTAAACAAAAAAAACATTGAACGAGTGGAAGGGACAATTCCCGTGGCTAATCGTTGAAAAGATTGAAAGGGAGACCCGTTTTAATTGTGAAATATGTAACAATTCATCGAAGGCATGCAATCTAAGCACAGTTTGGGCATATGAAGGTATTTGAAAAATAAAATTGTATAATACTGAATAGACACTGTTGATCTCGTATAAATAAAGTGGCTTGTATGTTTATTTTGATTTTTTGCATGAAAATAACCATTATTATTTATTTTTAGGTCATTCAGAAAAGTTAAGAATTATTTTCTAAAACTAAGTAGTAACGTTAAGAATAAAATTTCAGAGTTAAGAATTCTTTTTGCAAATCTGGTAGTAACGTTAAGAATTTCACAAAACCTTATCTGGAGCTCTGTACACTGATTGGTCTGTTTAACTGCACAGTATAACTCTAAAGTACATTCTTCCATAAGAGAACAGCATTAAGAAAACAAGATTTGCTCGGTTTAATTCCTGGACCATGTATGGCCACATTTGGGAGACGGGCAAACAATACATAGTAACAATTACGCCCAAATCCAATTAACTTGCCCATGACACCAATCTAAACTTGGATAAAGAAACACATAAACTATCGTTATTGATTTGCCACTTCTTAATTAAAACTCTAATCAACGCTGTGACAGCCTTGGTATTGGGGGTAATTGTCCAGTCAAACTTTAGAAACAATTTTCAGCAGAAAGAAACACAATAATTGTTAGACTTGTTTTTCTTTGGAGTTATGTTTAGGGACATGATACCGCACTTTCTGGAATCCTAAAGACAGGCTTATTGTCATGATTTTGTTATCAGCATTGGGTACTTGCAGAAATAAAACAATAAAGAGTATGGATAGTATACAAAAAAAAAATATTGGGAAAAGGGTGTCCACATAAGTGGTGCTTTACTGTTTTATTGTATAAATTATGGTAGATTTTTACATACTTTTGTTAACAATCTTTGATTATAATACACAACAATGTTTTGATAATGAGATATATTATATTCTGGCTTTTTAAAAATAAATAGCAGTGACAGACCATAATGATGAGAAAGGAACATGGGACGCACATTATTAATAAGCTCTCCCGAATGTAAGTATCCACTAACCAGGATGCCTCGATCTGGCAGCTTCCAAAAGATGAGAATTTGGTACCCCTGGGTATTGTGTAGGCATAACCGATAATTGAAAGACGAGTAGAAATAATTACAGTGACCGAAACTATCAACTGCCTTTCCCAAATTATGGACAAAACCATTTACTGCCTTAATCATGCAGTATCTATAACAGTATACGGTGGTTCTCTTCAGCATTTTGTTTCTTCAAAAAATACTCAGTAAGTACTGCTGTTATTGCAGTTTTTACAAGGAAATATATCTGTCCTTTTGAATGAATCCCATTTTAAGAACTATTGACAATGCAGTAATACAAGCCTTTTCACCTTATAGAAAATCTAATTAAATTAATATAAGCAATAACATATTACTGAATAAAGATGCCTTTTTATTTGACTTGTAACAGGCACTTGGAATACAAGAGTGTTTCAATTTATATTTATTATATATCTTTAGTGTTCACAATAAAAGCGTAATCATAATAACCATGTTATTTTCAAACAGTTAATTATCTTTAGAAATACTTAACATTTCTCTTCACAAAAACACAATAATGTGTGGGCATAAAAATAGGCATCTTTTATACATCTATTCATATTTATACACGTTAAAAACCTTTGTTGTAGCTATGATTTTCTTTGTTTGTTTGGATAACAGTATCTGTTGTGAGTAGAAACCCATCTGTCACACTCACACATGTGAAGTATTTTCTACATTGATCACTTAACTCATTAATTAAAACAAGGAAAACAACCAAGCCAAAATATTCTTAAAAAGATACAAAAGATGCCCTTCAATAAAATTACACTAAATAGCTCAATTTAGACCAGCCATTAATTTTAATTAGCAATTTATAAAGAAGGATTTAAAAGACACTGATAGTAAAAAATCACATAAAAAATACTAACGTTTACAAAGTGTTAATTGTTTGGTGCAATTAAAAGCAGCTGATATCATTGCATCACCCGTTGCGTTCTGTTGTTTGTTGTATTTTTGTTATGTTTTGTAGCTTCCTACTGTTATAAAATTACCACAAAACCCTGAGAACAATAACTCTTAAGGCCATGAAAGCTTCATTGGAAATAAAACATGTCAGAAAACCCTTCATCAGCATTTCAAAACATATAATAATGGTATTAATAGGGATAAGTTAATAGTTCACATATTATCACAATATTACAACAAATATTTGCCATTCTGATTTCAAATAAGAAGATACTCTTAAATGCAGCATTATATGTAAGGGCTAACAAACCACACAGTAACAGCAATACCTCTTTAACAAGAGCAACAGGAGAACGATGATGGTCCAAAGCGCTCACCTAAGAAGTGGCAATGACAGTGACAATCTTTGACATCATGGGTATCTGAAATCGCCTATAAAACTAACCACATCACCAACACTGCAACATAACCAGGTAATGGACAGGTTTTTTACAGACGCCTGTCCAGTCCTCTGACATAAATCACCAAGAAAAGTATAAGGTCAGTTTACTATGTTCTGGGTCCGTGCATATACCGTCTTTTCGTTTTTCGTTTTGAATTTGACACAACAAAACATGAAAATCAACGCATATTAGTTCATATTCCGATTTTCTAATAACCGAACCAAAAACAAAATACGAAAACAAAATTAACTTCTTTATATGGTTTTTCGTTGTACTAATTATAAAACAAAACATGAAATGTATTTCCCTGTTCATAATTTCGTTTCAATCCTCATATAACGAAAATCAATGATTAAATTTGAAACGCATTGTTTCGGTCCCATTTACCGTTCTTGGTTTGATATTACAGTTTACAAACAACGAAAAACAAGTGGCGCTGTTCAAATCCCTGGACAGACTAACCCTTGGTCAAACAGAGAGCTTATAATTGGCTTTAATTGACATCATACCATAATTGACACAGAACAAAAACTGTGAATTCATTATTACCTTACTACTAAAACTAAAATTTCATAATCTTTAATTTATCAGTTGAAACCAATGTCTAGATAACTGGTAAACATGCGTATTACCAAGAAAATGCAAATGCTAGTTCCATTGACTTCTTGCATTTGTCTTCCGGGTTTCTTGGCTGTCATTTGGTCTTAAAAACACGTGTGGTGTGTCACCAGATTAGCGCATATTGAAAGAATGCTGATAAAATTCAACTGTCAAACATTTTTGAATCATAATTATAGGGGAAAAACTTAATTTAAAAAAAAATACAGTCACACATTTTTTTAAATATTTAGGCCAAAAAAGGGTGTCCGAAATCTTAGAGTGACCAAAAACTTAGAGTAGTTGCGGTATTTATAGAATGGAAATATATGTATGCCATCAACAGAACGGGTACTTGTGACAACTATCTATAGAATGGGTACCTGTGACTGCTATTTATAGACAGTGTACATGTGAATGCTATTCACAGAATGCATAAAGCTATTCCTTGCCAGAGCATGGTAAGATGGAGGGGTAAGGGGTTGACCTTAAGTGATGATGTAAACGTTGTATACAACCAAAAAGAACATATGTTTCAAACAGACATGTTTTTATTACAGAACTTTTTTTTTCCAGATCACCCGGGCAGGAACTTAAATAATCAACCAGTCAAATTACATATGTTTCTTTACAGATCACACTAAATTAAGCACACATATCACGTGATGATCAGGTATCTAAATGCAAGGAGCACAGACTTTAATGATTTATGATGTTATTTTGAACTTACAGATAATCCATGTACATTGTAAACAGTTATTGTCAAAAGTGATTGGTCCCCAAAATATCCCATTAAATTTCATTTTAATAATATCCATATCTATATAATTAACAGGTATCAATTATTTATCTAAACCCAAACCAAAAGGCATGAAGTTCAATAAAATAGACCATCACATTGAAATAAATACTGGTTTCTTCTTTTAGAACATGAAAATAAACAAAGAAGCATTGACTTTTGAAACTGTTTAGAACTGAAATGGTGTATTGTGCATCGTGATAAAGTTTTCGGAAGACCCAGAACATGTCATATAGATGATTAGATCCCATATTTACATTGGCAAGATAATTGTTAAATAATATTAAAAGCTATTGACAAGTTTGTTTTTTCCCTATGCTTTTGATAGTGACGGGAGAGGTAATTAAAAGAATTTCAAACTAAGGTGTCATTGCCAATAGAAATGAGAACGTGAAGATAATTAGTCGCAACAAGAGTCCCATTATGAATATTTTTAACTGGGTAATTAAGTAGTAATTTCAATGACAAACTATCTTCATATGCTATTAAATATTATTCAAAATTATTTGAAAATTGCAGTTTTGTCAGCTTTTAATAATTTCGTTCCGAACAATTATTTGTAATTTTAGCCTATAAACTTTATAGAATTCTTCTCTGTACGCCTTGTTAATTGTGGCATTTTTAAGTATATTAAAACACACATGATTTGCAGAAAATTGTCTTTCTTATCGAGACTTAACTGTGCCTTCGCTGAATGCAAACTTTGCGCACACTGCTCACATTTAAATTGAAAGGGGGCTGGCCCGTTGCTTTACCATACTTTGAAATTGGACTATGCATATTTCTATTTGTGATCAAAGTATTATTATGGAATCAAGGTACATAATTGTGTTTTTGTAAGTATTTGATTAACGAGCATTACTATTTAAAAACAAGAGATGTGTTTGTCAGAAACACAATGCCCCCTTCTGCGCCGCTTTGAAGCCATATATTTGACCTTTAACCTTGAAGAATGACCTTGACCTTGACCTTTCACCAATCAAAATGTGCAGCTCCATGAGATACACATGCATGCCAAATATCAAGTTGCTATCTCAATATTGCAAAAGTTATGACCAATGTTAAAGTTTTCTGACAGACGGACGGATAGACTGACTGACACACAGACAGACAGACGGGCGGAAGGACGGACGGACTGAAGATTAAAAAACTATATGCCACCCTTTGGGAGCATAACAAGATGTGTTTGTGAAACACTGTCCCCTTTTGAGCGATTTTGACCCATATATTTGACCTTTGACCTTGAAGGATGACCTTGACCTTGACCTTTCACCACTCAAAATGTGCAGGTCCATGAGATACACATGCATGCCAAATATCAAGTTGCTATCTTCAATATTGCAAAAGTTATGGCCAATGTTAAAGTTTGACGCAAACAAACCAAAAAACCAACAAACAAACAAACCAACAAACAAACCAACAGACAGCCCAAAAACAATACTAGTCTATACTGGGGGACATAAAAAGTAGGATAGTGTCCATGATTCTATACCTTTGTATAACTGACCTGAACGTAATGGAATACAAGAAACCGAAATTGTGTCATGCATGTAAGGATGCCACAGCCACTTAAGCTTGCAATATTTAACCCTTTGAGCGCTGGAACCAGATTTTGAAGGTTTTTCAAACAGTTTGGATCCAGATGAGACGCCTCAGAATGTGGCGTCTCATCAGGATCCAAACTGTTTGCTATTCTGATAGTATTCTTTGAAAAAAAATCGAAGAAAATGCTAATTTTAGAAATTCAGCAGACGACATTTTAGCAGACGAAAAATTTCCCAGCATGCAAAGGGTTAATTGGGCAGGATTATATGACTGAAGCAGTGTTACAAACGGGCAAAACAAACAAAACAAAACAAACAGTATCAAATGTATCATCATAAAGTCTAAAAAAGTTATTTTGCAAAATTTACTCCACTAAAATTATAAGTTGGCTTCAAACCAATTAAGGAAATGCTACACGCTCTGGATATAAAAACTATTTCCTTATTTCTTAAGTTCTGTCTTTTCATCAAGTGCATCATAATTGCGGCATAATGTATTTAACTCAACAAGTTTAAGTGGTATATCGACGACTAATATGGAATTATACAAAATATGATAATATTTTTACAAGTACTCAGTAAATGCTTAATAATTATCATTTATTTGTGTATTGTAAGTTTAAATTCAAGCAGGGTTGGTGCCGATGGACCGAACAGTATTAGTATTGACGTCAGTAACGTAACCTCCTACTTGGAATGCCAGTGGGGGGATTGCACTAAGAATGTAAAAATGTCCACTGATAGACCACCAATGTGTTGATTGTTGTACGCCTTCAAAACTACGACCTTCAAAACAGTGACTGTATATGATCTGAATGTCCTCACAGAAAGTTTCTTCAAGGAGTTTTAATTATCACTCTTGGTTGGCGAGTATTTTCTGGACAAAATATGCATTTATTTTGGGATGGTTTTTGTTTATGTTTGAAGTCAACACCAAAACTTGACAATAACCATCTGTGGGTTTTTTGCCTGTTTGCAAATGTAAACAGAAAATATGTCACTCTACGCGCATTAGCCCTTTGAGCGCTGGAACCGGATTTTGAAGGCCTTTGCAAACAGTTTGGATCCAGATGAGACGCCACAGAACGTGGCGTCTCATCAGGATCCAAACTGTTTGCTATTCTGATAGTATTCTTTGAAAAAAAATCGAAGAAAATGCTAATTTTACAAATTCAGCAGACAACATTTTAGCAGACGACAAATTTCCCAGCATGCAAAGGGTTAGCAACATTTCAGGCCCAGAATGGGGTACACAAAACACTGTTTTTTTCACATTTACAGAGGTATTGTCAAGACTGTTTTAACCGCAAAATAAATAAAGTAATACTTTATAACCTCATTTTATTCGTATGATAATGAAAATGAATGATCACTCAACATTGTATACAAAAATTAATAGCAATTAATCAGAATATTAACTATAAATATATAAAAATAAACAAGAAATAAAAAAAATACTGCAAAGTGACGAATTGAAAAGTTTACTATTGATATTAGGTAATAATTACAACAAAGCAGTACAATGCACTTTATTAAACAAAGCTCTATCATACTTCATCAGATTTAATAGACAAACAGCTCAATATATGACTAAGACAGTCTGGGTGCTGAATTGGGATTTTGTTGCGCATGCGCACTTTATTTCATTTGCCCACATGACAGTTGCGTGCTTTGTACACTATCACCATAAATATTGTATTTTTTTTTACAAAATGTTTATCCCCTTTTTTTAACACCAAAATGCTATCTAAATTATGCAAGAAGTTATTTATATAGAAACACAAAATTCGAAAAGCGGTTACAAAAACTGAATATTTTAAAACATTCGAAAAAAACTTGCCAACCAGTATAGTGGTAACAGTTTTTTGAAAGTTTGGTTATCCAGGTGTTGACCATAGGTTAGTGACTTGTACAAAATGCCTGTTGGCACCATATTGAGCGTCAACAATGCCATTCATTTTGAAATGATTAAAAAAAAAGTTTGACCTTGACCTTTGAGCTCAGGACACAGGTTTAATGTGCAACAAGACCTCTCAACAGTGTTGAGCTTAGGACACAGGTTTAATGTGCAACAAGACCTCTCAACAGCGTGAAGATTGTTATTTTAAATTGCAATTTAAATGATAAACTTAGATTCTGCAAAAGCTGTGTCATACCGTATGTTCAGCCATGACCTTGACCTTTGAGCTGGAGACACAGACCTTGCCTTTACCAAACTTTGAACATTTATGTTTTAAAATTCTCCCACAAATGATGAAGTAAACGTCCAAACATGCTGTTCAATGCTCAAATTTGACCTTTGACCTCCTAAGTGTGACCGTTAACCCTTTGCATGCTGGGAAATTTGTCGTCTGCTAAAATGTTGTCTGCTGAATTTGGAAAATTAGCATTTTCTTAGATTATTTTTCAAAGAATACTATCAGAATAGCAAACAGTTTGGATCCTGATGAGACGCCACGTTTTGTGGCGTCTCATCTGGATCCAAACTGTTTGCAAAGGCCTTCAAAATTCGGTTCCAGCGCTTAAAGGGTTAACAATGAGTTTGGGACATGGGTCTTCCATATGACATGATGTTTCAAGTTTTACTTTATGCTGCTTCTTTCTCAAATCTTGTAAACATGAAAGATATTAAGTTGGTATTTGTATTTGTGTTGATTGTGCCTCAGAAGGTGTTTATTTCTCTGTTGCTCTGGTGCATATTAAACCATTGAGTAATAAATTACATCAAATGTAATTCTCCTTTTTGATTTTTAATTTGAATAACAATGCTATGAGGTTAATATTTAATTACAAATGTGTGTCATTAATTTATTCTGGGCTATATGTCAAGTTCAACCCATCATTATACCAGTTTAGACACCCAATACTTTGTATTGAACGTTCCAAGGGACTCCAGCTTTGATCATTTTTAGTTGTGAGCGTTAGCTCACGAATAAATTTACAGAGCATGTTTTGCAAATCAGTATGTGGTTAGAAGCCTTAGCTACGCTAAGAACTGTAACTCACTATGCTAGGAACGATTACCGCTGCCTGTCTGCACTGCAGACGACAAATGCTTACATGGCTAGAAGCCTTAGCTACGCTAAGAACCATAACTCACTATGCTAGGAACGATTACCGCTGCCTGTCTGCACTGCAGACGACAAATGCTTACATGGCTTAGGAGCGTCTGCTCTACTCCTGCAGTGAGTGTATTTACCAGCTTGTAAGACGACATTGGCCAGTCTAGTGTTTATCATTGAAATCTGTACATATTCGCTGCTTTCAGGGAAAACGGGGCTTAATGCCTGTCAAATTAGATTAGCCTGTGCACACTGATAAGCCTGTGCAATCCGCACAAGCTAATCAAGGACAACAACAGCGAACAACTTCAGTGCCTTCAGCGCTTTGATTATGTTTTATGTTGTGTTGCACGTATTGTCCTGCATTGTACAGGCAATTGGTCACTAGCCTTAACCCTTTGAGCGCTGGAACCGGATTTTGAAGGCCTTTGCAAACAGTTTGGATCCAGATGAAACGCCACAGAACGTTGCGTCACATCAGGATTGAAACTGTTTGCTATTCTGATAGTATTCTTTGAAAAAAAATGGAAGAAAATGCTAATTTTAGAAATTCAGCAGACAACATTTTAGCAGACGACAAATTTCCCAGCATGCAAAGGGTTAAACTAATGACTAGCTAGAGTAAATACAAGTTACTATGTCTATATATCCATATGAAAAACATATATGGCAAATTAATGTTAACTTACCATATCAATAATGGAATTCCTTATAAGCTCTATTGTGTCCAAATTCGACCTGTTAACCCAGAGTGTTACATGACCTCTGAGCTTGGGACACCATCTTACAAAGCTGTCTATAAATTGCAAAGCTGTCTTTAAATTGCGAACATATGTTGTAAATTATTTGAAAATTAAATGATAAAGTTAAAGCCCAGTCAAGATTTATTATGTCATAATTTGAACTATGACCTCTGAGCAAGACTTGACCTTTGAGGGACGGGTTTTACACTTGACACGCCTTCTCCACATGTTGAGCATTTCTTTTTTCTAGAAAGTAAATTGAAAATTGAATGAAGATTGTCAGATGATGTCTGGACAAGATTATTATTCCTTTATTTTAACTTTGACCTGTAAGTCTGACCTTGCCCTTTGAGCTACGGAAATGAGTATGCAGCATGCACTCTCCTCATGGTACACATTGGAGGTAAGTTATTTCAAAACTGTTGATTATGTTCTAGCCTGGACAAGCACAGATTAACACAGAAAATGCACATACAGACAACCATTGAGCTTACCACAATTGAAAATTAACAAATGACACAGATACCTGACCTTGACACAGATACCTGACCTTGACACAGATACCTGACCTTGACACAGATACCTGACCTTTAAAAACATGTAGAACACTGACACTGACCGTTCTGTAGAGCTCTACTGATTTTGTTAAATAATTAAGTACAAAACGTCTGAAGTTTTAAACGAATAAAATTACATAATTGAACAACACAGACTAAATTCAAATCAATTTTCCTTATCAATGCTAAAACAAATAACATTTGGTTCTTAAGTACCTGAGATATTTTTGTATCAGGTGATTATAAGATGCGAGCCAGTGTACTGTAACAAACCACAATTAGATGGGTCGTTAATTTATTATAGTTCTAATTGAAAGTTTCCACTCCTAATATGGATACTTCATGATGATTTATGAGAATTAGCAAAGTTTATACCCAGATGTCAAATGAGTAAATCTCTAGATAAGAAAAGGGGGAGCGTTTAGGGAGATTTAATTATACTATTTAACAAAATTCTGAAATAAAGATACTAAATATCAAGTTTATATAGATAATCTCATATATATTGTTTGTATGTTAATATTTGCTTGACATGTTCAACAGATAATCTATTTAACACATACAGAGTATTCTCTATACAAAAACAAACTTTTCTGTTGTTTCACCTCAAATAAGCCATGCCAAAACGTGTCTAAAACACAGTATTTAATATCAGAGTTTGTCGTCAGCCCCAGTTTTAATTTGGCCCCAATCTTGGACTGCACAGGCTAATCTGCACTTCACACATCTGCATTGAGCCCCTTTTTCCCAGAACCAGGCTAAATGATAATTGTTACTGCATACCTGTATTTGTATTTGTATATCAGTAAATAATCAACACTCTGCCACTCTGATGTGTGGGTTAATAAAGCACTCCAGTTAATGCAACCTTAATTACCTTTTCACCTCCCAACACAACCAATTGTGTCGCATTCTGAGAAAACTGGGCATTATGCATGTGCGTAAAGTGTCGTCCCAGATTAGCCTGTGCAGTCCGCACAGGCTTATCAGGAACGACACTTTCCGCTTTTATGACATTTTTCGTTTAAATTAAGTCCCTTCTTAGCAAAATTCCAATTTAGGCGGAAAGTGTCATCCCTGATTAGCCTGTGCATACTGCACAGGCTAATCTGGGACGACACTTTACGCACATGCATTATGCCCAGTTTTCTCAGAACACAACACAATTTTGTTTTCAAATGTTCTTAAAATGAATGATCATGGCATCTAATTTATTGATTAATATTAAAAGATTCAGTTTAAGCAGCTGGGTTTTAATGTCATGTTAAGCTGGTTAGTCCCAACTCTCAAGAAAATATAATGATCATTATAGGAAACATTAGGAACATACTGAAAATCTTAAAATGTCACAAAAATAAGACATTCGAAAGTGAAAAAAGTACAAAAGGAAGTTGAATAAGATTACTTCTCTCTTGATTATCCAAAATCTTTGTTAATTTCAAAATCACACTTCTAAAATGATACACATTCACATAATTTATCAATATACACAGCTTACCTTTTAAGGTCACAGCCACGAACATACACCAGGGTTCCTTGTTTGAATGTAATTCAGAACTCACCCAATTAAAAGGTTGTTTCAACTGCAAATCAACAAGAAAATGTCTTTGTCTTCTTTGAAAACAACTCCAGCTATCTTCCGAAAATATTACAAATTAACACGTCAAGTACTCTTCAGGCAAAAATTGATAAAACCATTCAATTTAAGGTATAATCTACAGCGTTCCATCCAATTGCTGATAGCAATGATTAAAACACAGACCTGATTAAGACGTTTGGCTACATAATACGCTAATCAAGAACATTGCAGGGGTCTGAAGGGTTTTAAAATAAAATTTGGCAACTAAATTATGATAACTGTCAAAAATATGTTTCAAATGATGACCAAGAGATTGAAATAAATTGCGTACAAATCACTTGTATCAGACAAGGGTGATTGAGCACAAATCACTTGTATCAAACATCCATGATTGAACACAAATCACTTGTATCAGACATCCATGATTGAACACAAACCACTTGTATCAGACATCCATGATTGAGCACAAATCACTTGTATCAGACATCAATGGTTGAGCACAAATCACTTGTATCAGACATCCATGATTGAACACAAACCACTTGTATCAGACATCAATGATTGAACACAAATCACTTGTATCAGACATGAATGATTGAAAACAAACCACTTGTATCAGACATCAATGATTGAACACAAATCTCTTGTATCAGACATGGGTGATTGAGTACATATCACTTGTATCAGACATCCATGATTGAGCACAAATCACTTGTATCAGACATGGGTGATTGAGCACAAATCACTTGTATCAGACATCAATGGTTGAGCACAAATCACTTGTATCAGACATTCATGATTGAACACAAACCACTTGTATCAGACAATTATGATTAAGCACAAATCACTTGTATCAGACATCAATGATTAAACACAAATCACTTGTATCAGACATCAATGATTAAGCACAAATCACTTGTATCATGTATCAGACATTGATGATTAAGCACAAATCACTTGTATCAGACATTGATGATTAAGCAAAACTCACTTGTATCAGACAGCAATGGTTGAGCACAAATCACTTGTATCAGACATGGGTGATTGAGCACAAATCACTTGTATCAGACATCAATGATTGAGCACAAATCACTTGTATCAGACATTGATGATTGAGCACAAATCACTTGTATCAGACAGCAATGGTTGAGCACAAATCACTTATAACAAACATCAATCGTTGAGCACAAATGACTTGTATCAGACATCAATGATTGAACACAAATCACTTGTATAAAAAATCAATGGTTGAGCACAAATCACTTGTATCAGGCATCGATGATTAAACACAAATCACTTGTATCAGACATTGATGATTGAGCAAAAATTACTTGTATCTTCTCTTTGTCCATATTAACTAGAAATGTGTCACAAACTCTGATTCCCCCACAATGCAGGTTTGGACACCAAAACTTTCACTTTATACAGCCAACAAAAAACAAAAAGGCCAAAACTGGTCGCAGTCAAAATTCCTTCCTGTACAATCATCTGCACATTCAGCTGTGACAGTCTGGTCAACATCCACTAAGCAGTTAGAGTAGTTGAACACTCACAATTTTGGAACAATATTTTCCATAGTGGTAAAACAGACAATGGTCCACAATTCTGTGAAAGTTTAAAGGTGATATAACCAGTAGTTCAAGAAGAGTTGAAAACACAAAATGGTTGGACTCAAGACAAAAGGCTGTTTTTCTGCACAAACTTGTTGCAGCCAAATTCATGTCTTTATGATCATCTGCACTTGAAGGTCACTCAAATGTGAAAGTTTGAGCAAGATTCACCCAGTAGTTAACTCTTTCAATGCTGGAACGGATTTTGAAGGCCTTTGGAAACAGTTTGGATCCAGATGAGATGTGGCGTCTCATCAGGATCCAAACTGTTTGCTATTCTGATAGTATTCTTTGAAAAAAAATCGAAGAAAATGCTTATTGTAGAAATTCGGCAGACAACATTTTAGCAGACGACAAATTTCCCAGCATGCAAAGGGTTAAAAGAGGAGTTAAAAATACAAAACTTTGGGACTATATATTATTGTAGTATGGAATAACAGTCAACGGGCCCTTATTCTGCCAAAAATCAGGGCAGCCTAAATTATTTTTTTTACGAGTATCTGCATCTTAAGGGCATACAACTGTGACAGTGTGAGTAAGATCACAGGCATTCGTCAATTTTTTTTTTTCTTTAATTATCTTTTTGTTATACAAACTTAACACAAAAAAAGTAAGTTGATTTTTTTTTTTTTTTTTTTACTTATAATATATATACAAGGTATGTAACAATGGCACTTGAAAAGCTGATTTCGGCACAGCAGTCAATTTCCGAAGCTCACTACTCCATCAATTTTCGACTGATTTTCAAAAACTTGATTTCAAACAACGCAGAAGACTTCGTACTAAATGAATAAATCGATGCCTGTTCCCATAAGTCTACCGTAAAGTGGTCATCAAACAGCAAACTTGCAAAAACATTTTCCTGACACGTTCAGATTACCACGAAAATACATTACACATGTGCATTATTTGGTTGGACAGTCATTCACAATGGGATTACACATCTCATACAATCAAAAACAGTAAAAAAAACTAAGTCAACACATACTAACATTAATATAACTCCAAAATCCAATCTATTGCCAGAAAATCAGTTTTCACAAAAGTAGATAGGAAAGACACACCACCCTTATTAACCAATGAGATCACAGCTTTTTGTATACAAACATTTCCGAGTCAAATACTAGTTGGANTAAAGACCCTTATGCCATCCTATCACTAGTCTATATCTATTCAAATGTGTTTATGAACTCGATAAACTTTCCACTTCGTCACACGCTACGTCATGTACTGTACTCTACATTTCTCAAAATTAAACTGTTGTGTTTCGTCACAGAAATTACGTCACACGAGATACGTCATAAATTGCGCAATCAATAATGAAAAATAAAAGTACGGAAAGCCGGTTTTGAGATAAATTTAAGTGGCAATTCGGCTTTTATGTATAAACGCATATTGATTGGAAAAGGAAACGTTCATTTCGTGTTAAAATCCAAAATAGTAGTTCGCCGCCCGTGACAGCTATATTTCAACACTGCCGAAAATAAACGAAAATATATCCCACAGTGGGTTATTTCGACAATGCACGTCTGAGGATGGGATAAAATAATTTCTTAAAAGATAGATATTCAGTCTGCTTTTAAGTTCCTATTTGGAATCCGAATCGATTTTTAGATGATTTGTTATTGCCGTTTGACCATTTTGTTAGCCTATTTAAAAGCAGTTTTGAGTAGATTTTGTAGTTCATAATAAGTGTATTCGTAACTCGATACCCTTGTTTGACTTAAAATCTCAACGTGATAAAACTGTTGAGATATAATAAACGTCCATTATTCCTGGGTCTTCTACGGAGTCCGTTTAAGTTCGAAGCGGCTTAAATGACTTCTCTTTACAGTCCTGTTGGGCTTGGGCTGAGTCCTGGTTGCCTAGTCTGTATGAACGACCGTTAGTGAGGATACCCTTTCCGACGAATTAAAAGTAGTTTCCGGATTTGCTCTAATTGCTCATGGCTTAGAAGAGCGGGTTCAAGGCCACTCTTATTTGGTTTTGAAGTTATAAACCGACGCCTAAGTTCTTTTTCTTTAAAAAAAACGCTGCTTTTCGGGACCGACCGACGCCAGTTGTACTTACTCCCGCTTGTGGCTGTAGTGAACGTTGACCAATATATTCGTGCATTACTTCATTGATTCTGACGGCTACTTTAAATTCCTCTTGCTCACCGGCCCATACTTCCGTTGGCCCATACAGTTTCAGATTTCCTTCATGGTCTTGATTGCAAGGTCTACACAATCTGATTATTTGATTATTTACTGTTCTTTTGTTTTCCTCAGACAGATATTCAAACTACTTTCGAACGAGGCTCATTACACTTTTATCAGCGTTGCATGTTTTGATTTTTTTTAAATGGTCGAATATACTCGCGTCCATACATACCTTATCCAGACAGACAAGTGTTGGATTATTTGAGTATTTTCGTACGCATCCAAATTTTGTTATTAAGGCTTTTAAAATCCCGCTTTACATATTCTTTGTGAGATGAACTGCGATTATTGGGGTATATACAAGTTCGTGCTTCTTTCTCAATCTCATACACAAGAAGTTGGTTGATATTAGTATCGTGCCTCACAAAGTTGTTATTCTGTTGCTATGATACATATTCTGCCATTGAGTAATTTAATTGTTATTAAATCGAGTTTCAATTCTCTTTTTACCCCTAAATGCTTTGGATTGACCGCCCCAAGGCGTTTACCTTTGTTTAAATTAGTTGTAGGTTACATGTTGTGGTGTATGCATTATTCTGTATAATTTCTATTGGTCGCTTGCTTTAAATAAAAGACAAGCGTGTGTTAATAAGAATTTCTCTCCTGATAGTGTTTCTAGAGCTGCATTATTTCTATATTAATGATTGATGTGCTAAATATTGCAACGGCATTTCACGTACTTATATTTAAAGAATACTTCGCGGAAATACACTCTAATCTTTAAAGACTATCTACATTGGAACACGTTTTAGTATACATTAGAACCAATGGTTGTATTGTGAAAACGTTTTTGAGTATTCAAGACACATATAAAAATTCAGCGACAGAAATATTTGACACTTGCGTCATGCATCCACTACAGTTTAACATGTAAAACGCATAATAAGTCAAGATTGTAAATGGAGGAGCTTTTCAATTTTGAGATCGTTTTGTTTTGAATTTTTTGTTAGTGTCATCCGATCCATTGTGATTTAGTTAAACGTGGACTACATGCAAACGGATTCAATGCATACCATTCGTGTACTATGCTTTTAACAACGAACAAATAAATATAAAATAGATTTGTGCTCATAAGGCTACAAGAACAATGCAAGAGGATTTCCTATTGAAATTACTCAACACGTGCTGACTTTATAATTAATGTATTCAAATTTATTTATTATTGAACTCTTGTGTGTTTACTTACTCGTCAAGTGTGGCGCCACTCTAGAGAAACGAATTGTAATTTTCCACGATGGACATTTCCATTATAACTTGTTCGTGAAGTTTATCAATACATCTCTCATTGTCTGCCCATCATGAATATATATTTTATACACAAGGCAACGTTACAGTTTTGCTACGAAAATGTGGAAAGACTTTACAAAACTACTCTAGCAGTCTACTCTATACTGAACTCTGCAATTCTTAAACATACTATTACAATACTCAGCATACTCTGTATTTGAAGTTAATTTAAATAAGATCCCGATTACAATTTATACTGTCATAAATCATAGACATTTATCCGACATGTTCATGGCTTATTTGAAAAAAAAATAAATAAAAAAAATGCATACGTGCGAAACAAGGTATACGAANAGAGGTGATGTTTCTGTGTCAAAGTAATATAAAGTCCCCACACTGATCATTTATTTTTCTACCCGTTAAAACGCGCGTTTTACATAACTGACAAAATACTTATTTGTTTAAAACAAATCATGATACATATAGAAAACTCTCACGAATCAGCGGGCTCCTCACTTTATCCCATTAAAAATGGTGAAATATTTAAAAAGAAATCATTGAAAATGTTACCTGGGTCGCGCTTTTGTTTACAGTTTTGTCCCCACACAGATCATAAAAAGTCACGTGGTATAGGCACCGTGGTACTCTAGATTTCTCAAAATTAAACTGTTGTGTTTCGTCACAGAAATTACGTCACACGAGATACGTCATAAATTGCGCAATCAATAATGAAAAATTAAAGTACGGAAAGCCGGTTTTGAGATAAATTTAAGTGGCAATTCGGCTTTTATTTATAAGCGGTATATTGATTGGAAAAGGAAACGTTCATTTCGTGTATAAATCCAAAATAGTAGTTCGCCGCGCGTGACAGCTATATTTCAACACTGCCGAAAATAAACCAAAATATATCCCACAGTGGGATATTTCGACAATGCACGTCTGAGGATGGGATAAAATAATTTCTTAAAAGATAGATATATAGTCTGCTATTAAGTTCCTATTTGGAATCCGAATCGATTTTTAGATGATTTGTTATTGCCGTTTGACCATTTTGTTAGCCTGTTTAAAAGCAGTTTTGAGTAGATTTTGTATTTCATAATAAGTGTATTCGTAACTCGATACCCTTGTTTGACTTACAATCTCAACGTGATAAAACTGTTGAGATATAATAAACATCCATTGTTTCTGGGTCTTCTACGGAGTCCGTTTAAGTTTGAAGCGGCTTAAATGACTTCTCTTTACAATCCTGTTGGGCTTGGGCTGAGTCCTGGTTGCCTAGTCTGTATGAACGACCGTTAGTGAGGATACACTTTCCGACGAATTAAAAGTAGTTTCCGGATTTGCTCTAATTGCTCATGGCTTAGAAGAGCGGGTTCAAGGCCACTCTTATTTGGTTTTGAAGTTATAAACCGACGCCTAAGTTCTTTTCTTTAAAAAAAAACGCTGCTTTTCGGGATCGACCGACGCCAGTTGTACTTACTCCCGCTTGTGGCTTTAGTGAACGTTGACCAATATATTCGTGCATTACTTCATTGAGTCTGACGGCTACTTTAAATTCCTCTTGCCCACCGGCCCATACTTCCGTTAGCCCATACAGTATCAGATTTCCTTCATGGTCTTGATCGCAAGGTCTACACAATTTGATTATTCGATTATTTACTGTTCTTTTCTTTTCCCCAGACAGATATTCAAACTACTTTCGAACGAGGCTCATAACACTTTGATAAGCGTTGCATGTTTTTTTTTTAATATGGTCGAATATACTCGCGTCCATACATACCTTATCCAGACAGACAAGGGTTGGATTATTTGAGTATTTGCGTACGCATCCAAATTTTGTTATTAAGGCTTTTAAAATCCCGCTTTACATATTCTTCGTGAGATGAACTGCGATTATTGGGGTATATACAAGTTCATGCTTCTTTCTCAATCTCATACACAAAAAGTTGGTTGATATTAGTATCGTGCCTAACAAAGTTGTTATTCTGTTGCTATGATACATATTCTGCCATTGAGTAATTTAATTGTTATTAAATCGATTTTAAATTCTCTTTTTACCCCTAAATGCTCTGGATTGACCGCCCCAAGGCGTTTACCTTTGTATAAATTAGTTGTAGGTTTCATGTTGTGCTGTATGCATTATTCTGTATAATTTCTAGTGGTCACTTGCTTTTAATAAAAGACAAGCGTGTGTTAATAAGAATTTCTCCCCTGATAGTGTTTCTGGAGGTGCATTATTTCTATATTAGTGATTGATGTGCTTAATATTGCAACGGCATTTCACGTACTTATATTTAAAGAATACTTCGCGGAAATACACTCTAAATCTTTAAAGACTATTAACATTGGAACACGTTTTAGTATACATTAGAACCAATGGTTGTATTGTGAAAATGTTTTTGAGTATTTCAGACACATATAAAAATTCAGCGACAGAAATATTTGACACTTGCGTTAGGATCCACTACAGTTTAACATGTAAAACGCATAAAAAGTCAAGATTGTAAATGGAGGAGCTTTTTTAATTTTAAGATCTTTTTTTTTGTATTTTTTGTGAGTTTCATCCGATCCATTGTGATTTAGTTAAACGTGGACTACATGCATACGGATTCAATGCATACCATTTGTGTACTCTGCTTTTAACAACGAACACGTTAATATAAAATACATTGGTGCTCATAAGGTTACAAGAACAATGCAAGAGGCATTCCTATTGAAATTACTTAACACGTGCTGACTTTATAATTAATGGATTCCAAGTTATTTATTATTGAACTCTTGTGTGTTTACTTACTCGTCAAGTGTGGCACCACTCTAGAGAAACGAATTGTAATTTTCCACGATGGACATTTCCATTATAACTTGTTCGTGAAGTTTATCAAGACATCTCTCATTGTCTGCCCATCATGAATATATATTTTATATACAAGGCAACGTTACAGTTTTGCTACTAAAACGTGGACAGACTTTACCAAACTACTCTAGCAGTCTACTCTATACTGAACTCTGCAATTCTTAAACATAATATTACAATACACAGCATACTCTGTATTTAAAGTTAGTTCAAATAAGGTCCCGATTACAATTTATACTGTTATAGATAATGGACATTTATCCGACATGTTCATGGCATATTCGAAAAAANAAAAAAAAAAAAAAAAAAAAAAAATGCGAAACAAGGTATACGAATTCTAGTTCTACCTATGAAATAAAGTTATTGGGCGGATACACATGTTCATCTACACGGGTGCAATCGTAACTTTGCACAATTTACGTTATGATTTAATGACTATAAATACTTGATTCAGTGTTTGTTGTTGTCAAACTTGATTAACATTTCATTAATCGATTGAGTAAAGGCTTTATTTTATTTGATTGTTTGAATTCAAGTCGTGTTCATAAGTTGACAAGGGATATCTTATACATTTTAAGTCTTTGTTTTCATTCGGACTATTACAATAAAGTAAAAAGATAACACATTGACAATAACTATATCAACATTTGAACGTAGGTAGCGATTGAACGATATTAGAAAAAAATATAACCATGAAAATATGATAAAAAAACATCAAGCAAATCACACCAATTGTATTGGAAACAGTTGAATCGTTAAACCACATTGGTGCCATTTTCTCTAAGAACGGTAGCTGATATCCAACTCAAAACACCAATAATGCTATTCATCGATTGTGTTCTATTTGTAATCAATACACTTTTAATACACAGAGAAAAATTGATGTAATAGAGAAACTTGTGCTACCCGTACTTAGATATTTGTCCGAGGTATGAAAGAAGACATAGAAACCATTCATCTGAAATGTATTCGCAATGTAGGACTCCCAATCGCACGTGTACCAAAATGCGCACCAATTAAAGAGCATATACAATCAGAAAGGTGCAGTCCGCACAGGCTTATCCGGAACGAAAATTTCCGCCTTAACATGCTTTTCGCTAAGAAGAGACTTCCCACCAAAAAAAAATCATTAACGCGAAAAGTGTCGTCCCTGATTAATCTTTGCGGACTTCACAGGCTAATATGGGACGACACTTAACGCACATGTATTAAATCCCGTGTTCCCAGAGCGCCACTCACATATAAAGACGGCTCACATTGGCGTTACAGTTCAATTAACAATTCTTCTCGATCCGGAACATACGCTCACTTCAAAGCCGATTTGACTACAAACCATTTTTTACATCATATTAAAGATAGAACATGCAGAGTTGCTTTAACACGACTTCACGTATTGTTTCATAATCTCTAACTCCAACGCGTTTGCTATACAAATGTAAGTCGGGGAAAATACAATGTGTGAGCTTTGCAATTTTTGTCAAATATAAAACAAATAATACTTATACAATCTTCTACTCACTTGTCTAAAATATAGTGTTCAAAGAAACAACTATTTAAAACATTATAATTGTGGAATTATGGAAACTATGGAAATCAGTGATAGACATATATAAATTATTAATAGTCCTATATTTTTTTTATCATTTTTATTAAAAAACTGATAATTATGGCGCTTTGTTTTAAATGTCAAATTGCATATATTAACTTTTTTTTCCGTGTTGTTTAATGTTTACATTGACTGGCTCTTCTATTATGAAAATATCTATTGAATGTCGGTGCTTTAGCGGACAATATTAAGCACACATTTTCATTTGAATTTATACCAGCAATAAGCAAATTATGGACAAAATAAAACAATTTTAGTTGGATAAAATTGTGAAACTTGTATGAAATCATTAAAATAAAAATATGAAAATGAACAATACAAAACATTAGATCAGTAATGTTTGTCATCAATGTAGTGAGAAAAAAGTATACAGTCCACACTATCAACCAACAAATGAAAGCCTCGCTACAGCATTAAAACCGATTATATATTCAACAAATCATAACGTATGTATTACGGCACCCTGGAGTAAAGATCGCATGATACAATTACATAATTTAATCCGAAAATATTGTTTATCAATAGCCATATATCTGCAGACTTAAAATTATACAGATTTATGCAGTTTGTTACGTTCGAGGTCAGCTAAATGTTCAAGCATGCGTCGGGTAATTTATCAAAACTTATATGTAGTCGTCATTTGCTTTGTCCTCAAGTTTAGAAGTTTGATAATACAAAGATGCTGTTACATAATGCATTATAACAACCGTTATATAGTGAAAATGAAGCAGAGGAAAACTTGCTGAATAAACGTTAAAACGAAAAACCACAACAATATATGTGTGTGTGTGTTCCTCTACCTTCAACTTTCAATAACCGCATTTGCGAATGTCAACTAAATCAATATTGATAGCGTTAAATATCAAATCAGTAATAGGTACATCTCATCTCGAATTAACATTTTAGCTTGATTCTAATTATTTATTTTTCAGTAAACGTTTCGTACAAAATTTTAAATTGTGATTGTTTTCAACCTACAACAAAGCCTGTTAATTTCATTAATGGATACAAAAAATGTGATAAAACTTGTTCAGCATTTGGGGATATTTTCAACACTGTATAAAAGACAATACATAAAGAAATTTATCCGAACAGATAGATTCTGTAACGGAAAAAGATGAATTCTGAACCGAACAGTTGTATTGTGCACCAAACCTAAGTAATAGTACTATTATTAGTGCATTTACACTTAAGAAAAAGAGGTGTTCTGTTCATATTATAAATGTCTAATATCAATACCTACAACTTATGTGTTTTTTATCAACACAAAAAGATGCAAGGTCTGTTAAATGATTCTTTTTCTATTTGATGATGATACAAACAAACCACTTTGCACCCGAGAGGAAACCAAACATATCACAGTATGTAAAACTAATTATCTTTCAAGAAAGAAAATAAACAGATACCATGCATACCATCGCGTTCAAAGTTCAATGTCATGACATTTATATGTTTCTTTGATTTAGTAGAATTCCATTAGACCAGACCTCAAGTAGGAGCATAATCCCAGTAAATCGCAAACCGACGTTGAAAACTATGTGTGTATTTCTTATGATGAACACATGTAAACAGCTATTTCGACTTTGATAGAATAGCTTCTCGAACGTTTCACTAAATTCTATATATAAGAGCCGCACTCTGGAAAAAGGGGTCTTAATGCATGTAGATAAAAATACATTCTTATTATAATAAGAAACAAGTAAATACATAGAAACATCCGGATTAGAAAGGATTTCACCTGTGATTGCAGTGGCTAACGTTAACCGGTATGAGGAGGTCACCACTGACAGGAATTTGGTGTATACAACGAGCGTGACGCAAATCCCACAAAACCCAGAAGCCAATTCCCTCTTGACATGTCCATCATAAGTCGTGCGTGTTATTTGCTACAACATTTCTTATTTGTCTCCTGTCAAAATAAGATATTTTATGCATTACCAAGTGGGTGGACTCAATGAGACAAGACAACACATATGCGTTCTCATTCTCGACAGATATTTGCATAGGATAAACATATAATAAAGATCCGATCATTTGGCTTTCTACGTTTTCAAAATATAATACCATATGTAAGGGAACATGGAAATTTTATGCATTAGCCAGTATTACAGAAAAATGAACTAATAGACAATACAAGTCATTCGCTAAATTCCAATGCTATCGCATTTTATCCTGAAATATGCTATCTGCGAAACATATGGTATTATAAACAGCAGATCCGGCGCAATTCTAGATAATAAAGATTTCCAGGCGTTTTGTCAAAGTCAGGGAACATAAAGATTGCTCCAACATGACGTCCATATGAAATTTAAACCTAAAGTTTATAATTTATGTATATAACAAAACAACTAACTAATAGACATGCGATTACAATGAGTTTTTACAGCTTATTGAATAATACCATTTTTTTCATTTTCAATTTTATTTACTGTGATTGGTATTTTTTTTAATACCACTTCGTAACTACAGTTTGCAATATGCTCATGAGAATTACAAAATAGGTTATACTGAGATACATTAACAGTATCTGTGTCTAAACGAACTACAAATAAAATGTCAATTTTACATAGCCATCAATTAATCAAATATCGGACTTTTCGAGGAAAACCAGACATTATAATCAAGCGGTGTACGATTAAGTTATCGAGCAAAAGTTTTTCATAATATGGAGTGTGCGAATTTCTATTTTTCAGCGTTATTTTACTATATATTTATAAACTGATGTATTAAAAAGACTATTAGAAAGGTAAGTAAGTGTATACAAAAAAAATTGTATTTAAAGGGATTTGTTCATTGATTGTCGCGATTGACATTTTCCAATATATTGTCGTAGATTCAGAACGTTTACAAATACTATAAATAGAGAGAAAAAACACAAATGACGTAGGCTGTTTATGATAAGGGAGCTTCGTTCATAAATTATTATCATTTGATATGGATACACTTATAACGCGTTGCACACGCGAAACGAATGAATAATTTCAAATGATTTAGTTGTTCATTTTGTTACTAAAGGTTGATCTCATATATCAACTATAAAATATCCGACATAATATAATAGCGAGGATGTACGTAATGGTCGTAGTCTTATACTCCAAAGGACAATGGTTTGAACCCCGCTAGGGACAAACATTTTCTGGATTTCTTTCTTTAATTGTATCATTGTTATTAAACTATACTTATACTCGTGGTAATATAAAACGCTACGTGTGAAAATATTCTTCATAACCCCACGTTACATTCAATCGATGAATATGCTATAAAGTATATGACGTATATCTTGGGCTCGGTCAAAATGAGTCATACTGTGTTCATAAGTTTTAAACACAAAAAACAACCATTCGTCGATTTCTGAGATCATAGGATAATACATATTCTTCTTAATACAGCATTTGGTGCCATAGAAAACTTCCATTGTGTTCCCGACGTTTCACTTCTTTGAACGTTTAACAAGCTTTGAATTTAAAAAACAAAAATCAAGCATAAAGTTCCTGTCAATAATTTTCTGAATGTATTTGCTATAGAATACGTGGAGAAAATCACGCTGATATCAAGCCTTTAACCATCTTTATTATAAGTCGACATTTTGTTCGATTTCTTTAATTACTAAAGTTGTCATCTCACTATGATTTATAGTGTTGAATGATTGAGTGAATAGGTTTGGTGTGCAGAAAATAAAGCGCCAGTTCAGCAATCTGGTTCGTTATAAGATAATTATTTGAAACTCCAGGGTTTCTTGTTTTTTGCACAATAATGGATTGTCGCCTTCAAAACGTTTTTGTCATACTTCGGAGTGATTAATTGTGTTGCTTGACTTGGGTTGCAATTTCCGTTGCTTTAACATGCAATCATAATTCAAAAGGACGGTAATTATTTTTTCGCAAAGCTAATTATATGTTTATTAACAGATGCTTCACGATATTAAACGACAGTAATTAATCCATAACTGATATTTCCAGACACAAATCATTAAACGTTGTAATGAGATCTTGTAAAACGCTCCAAAAGGCTATTTAATATTTTCAATAATTTTGAAATCCGGGTCGCGTTTACTTTCTTGCTATTTTATAGCTTTGTGATTTTGAATAATATCCTTTTGGATGATAGCTTATTGTAAAAATATAAATTCGGTACGATTTTATTATGATTACCTCACAAATTACTGAATAAATATGTTGTAAATGACCAATTATTCAAAGGATTTTCATAAATTGAAAATACGTTATTGATATTCGCCTTAAAAAAGAAACCATACATATTTGATACATATTAAATACTTCTATTCAGTTTATTTATAATGTTTTAAAGACAAGACTATACGTGTTCTATTGCAGACACTGCCTTACTCGCTTGTCTTAAACAAAAAAACATCTCCTTCATCAAATTGGTGTGTTTAACATTTATCTGATGGAAATTGGTTCCATTGTAAAATATGAATTAAGTTCAATTTCATTCATATATGTTCATAATATAATAAACCAGTTAAGTTTAATAGCTATTGTTCACTTTGGTTTGAATAATATGTCCTTGAAACGACATTGACCTTTTCTATGTTGACCATAATCATAACCTTGCTTTTAAATGTACACCCATTTGCATAAACATGGACAAATACAACAGTTACACGATTTTTGTTTTAAACTATAAAAATAAGCCAATGTGTATCTTTGAATACTAGAACATATGTCGGATGCCTTCTTGGTTACCTGCTGTTCACCAACTGTCTATCCTAACTTAAATTGAACGTTCTGTACTCAGCTACCTGAATATGCAAAAGGAACTGCCTGGACAAAGAAGCACGCATATTCCTTCAGGGATTATAATTAATATGACATATAATGATCCTACAGAAAGAATTCTTATTAATGTGTCATTTTATTAGTTAAATCTATGGGACGGAAAATCAAGCCTGTAGAAAGATAATGCGTCAGCACTTTTTTCTTCCTTCAGTTGTTTCCATTAGCCAAGAACATGTTATAGTTGTTTTAGCAATAAGCATCACGTCTGTTAAACATCCGTTCTCAAATAAATATGTCACTTATGCAGCAGATACCTTTCTCCTGAATTTGCACAGACAATTAACGAGTTTTAAAGATTACGAAAGTTATATAAATATATATTTATTATATATTTATAAAACTGAAACAGATACTTTGCCACATATTTTTAACAAACAAAACCTCAATTACCCATGGCGATTAAAAAAAAACTATTTTTTCGGCATCTAGTTATGCAAATTTAAAATCACAATTCAATATAAGAAATAATCGAACTATCAAATGTTCTGACCAGACGCTATTGCAAGAAAAATGGAAAAATAAAATACAAACAAAAGATACCATGACATTTAAAGCTTTGACAAAACAAGCTGAACATATCTTATCGTGCATTTTATCATTGTTTACATTAACATTGACACATATTTGGCACTATCATTCATACTTGATTATAGTGGTACATATGTTTAGAACACACTGTATAGTTTATAACATACCATAAGAGCTGAGACGCACAAAACAACTTCTATTGTCTTAATAATGTGTATATATAAGTATGAACACGATATTCTGTTGTATAAGTATTGATAAAATGTCGGTCTGTCTGTCTTAATAAATTCATATTAATAATATGAATTTATTAAGACAGACAGACATACATTTTATTCATACAATACACGCACATCCAGACATGTTTTTAAATTAATATTTGCAACAATCATGATTTATAAGGCAGAACCCACAATAGGCCCGATTGTAAATGGATAAGCTTGTATCATGTAAGAACGTTCAGGCTGGACATGCGTGCATGGGTGATATTTGGCCTGGATATTATGCAGCCAATCAGAGATATTGGTTTCATCAAATGTGCTTTTCAAAGTAACATAGGTAACTTGCATATATTAATACTTACACGTTAATGATTATCCCACGTGTTTTCTTTCTGTTACTGTATAATACTCATAGCTAAATCCAAGAGTGTTATGCTGAGTAAATACATCGTTGTAATTGACGCCAATTTAGTAATTTTTCCAAATCGGTTTGCTATCCCTGCCGATTTAATCGTCAATATTTTTGTTGCTTGCGTTTTTGGATTATTTCGATTATTTTTCAAAAATAACGATAATTTGTTTTGTTCACGACTGGATATTAAGAGCAATACGCCATCGATGCAACACGTAACGGATATGGGATAGTGTGCGCTAAATGAAAAGGATTGGCCTTACCTTGGATCTTGTACCAAATATTTTTTAACAAATGTAATATTTTATATTAATCACGTGATTAGATCGAATTACGCATAATGCTCAATGTTTATATTAAGACCAGAGCACCAGAACCGTTAGTTGTCTAAGATAAATGTCGTAAGACTAAACGAACTGTCGGTAGACTTAACAAATTCCCTTCAAGTGTCATTTGGTCTCCTCATCTGTTGTTTTACATATTGGAATGTTACCATTTTCTTTCCACTTCGATACACTTTATTACTCTTTCATGACCAACGGTTTGAGAACGTTTTACTGCACTGGTGAGACTGTTAGATAGCAGGAAACATTTGTTTTCGGATGTACATGTATGCTTCTCTCTGGTGATGTTTCATTAGTTGCAATACTTTTTTATTTGAGCCTCGCTCTAGAAAAACGGGTCAAAATGCATGCAAGTGTCGTCCCAGATTAGTGTGTACAGTTTTGATGAGTTTGTTAGATAGCAGGTAACGCTAGGTTGCGGTTGTTCATGATGGAAATACGCTACTTGTGATTTTTCCGAAGTTGCAATAGTTTTGCATTTGAGACTCTTTCTGGTGAAACTTGTCTTAATACATGTGCCTTACGTTTCGTCCGCAAAGGCTAATCAGGAACGACACTTTCCGCATAAACTTGAATTTCGTTAAAAAAAGACTTCAATACAAAAAAAAAAGAATCATTCAAATTAGAAATTGCCGTACCTGATTAGCTAGTGCGGACATCACAGGCTTATCCGAGACGACACATATCGCATATGCAATAAGCAATGTTATCCCAGAACGAGGCTCATTTTATGCGGTTAGACACAAACTGGTGTTTGGGAGTTTGTTTACATTATAATACTACATGTACATATCTAAATAAGTATTGGCGTAAACGAGTGATTCCATGTTTATTAACTCTGTAACGCGTATTCTAAAGTCTTCGATGCAGAGCACAATAAGATCGACAATCATCATCTGCATTCCATTAACCTGGATCTAATTGGTTCACTTAATACTCTGTTGGTGTCATGATTGGTTGTAAATCGCTTTGATGAGATCCTATCATGTGATATAAATTCACATTAACGATAAGAAATCTAATTAGAAGTTGGCTGACGTAATAACGCATCCGTGTTAGATAACCGACAAACGTAAAAATAAAAACTGCGCATTGATTATTGATGTAGATTGAGTCTCTTACATATTATATTCGACTGTAAGTGTCCAAGTACTGAATTGATAGCTCAATGAAAACTATGGAAATGATGGACATACTTATAGAAATTGTTGATAGGTCTGTTTCATTATTATTAGTCCTATAGAATCGATAGAAATTATTGTTAGACCTACTGAAAGTATTGATATACCTTTGCAATTAATTTGTTGTTCTGTTGAATTATTAATAGTCCTTTGGTTATATGGAAATTATTGATATACCTATTTCAATTATTTATAAGCCGGTTGAGTTGTAGAATCGATGAAATTTATTTTAAGAAATTTAAAACGTGTTTTCTTTATTATAGTCCTTTAAAAAATATTGATATTCCTAGGAGATGTTGATGGTCCTACGGATATTTACATGCAGGATTCTTCATGAAGACTTTAGTCGTTATGAAAATAGTTTAGTTATATTTGATTCTCTTCTTAGTAAATATACAGAATATTGTTTTACAATATTTAAATCTATTTCATATTCACAGAGTAATTATGCATGCATATATGTAGTTATGGTATCATGAAACAATAACATACTTTCAACCAGATATATTGTTTTCAAGTAGGTATATATAAACAGTGTACCACGAAGCTATATGTACATACGTCACGCTTTTGATTTATCTTTGTACGCACACATATCTAAGCTTTTATGTAACCGTCTTTGTATTTCCCCTCGACTCGAGATTAACGATATTAAATTGAAGAGATTCACGACCTGATGCTCCATAACTTAAGCCCTCATCATGCATTATCACAATCTACTTGATACAGTGAAAAAACGTATGATAATTGCACTTAACATACCATAAACGGAAACAATAATAGATATTTTTTGGAATCTTAAAATTCTTTACAATTCAATTATTATATTCGCGCATTTAATATTTCAACATTGAATTATTATAATGTTTTATTTATTGCCACATGGAGACCTAGGTCCCGGAAATGAGGTAAACACTTTACCTCACAACAGCCATCAACTTAACTAGTAATATTAGCCTTTGAAGTTGATGTTAAATTCCACATGCAATAATTTCGCTGTTTGCATAGCTATTTTAAATTTTAACTTCGTCACCCGGCTAATAATGCTATCAAGACAGCTATGAATATAGTGAAGTATACAAGAGTCACATTGATGGCTTCTGCTTTGATTCTTAAAGCAAATGTGTTGTCATTACCTATACATATCAGCAAGGTAGTGAATGTCAACTCTGTTAAGAGCAGCAATACACACGATACAGATAACAAAGCCAGTTCACGAGCCCTTGAGGACGCCGGAACTCAACGGGTTACTGTTAGATGATGAATTATTAATCTTAACCTTCATAGTCCTGTTTTTATATATGAGTCATTCTATTTAAGTGGAGTAAAGTCTGTGCCAAATCGTCATGAATAATTTAAAGATCTATCGTAAAGTCCATGTGTCAAATGCGGCACTTAGATTAATCAATTTGACAACAAATACCGTAAAATTTAGTCCCTTGAACGGGTAAATCGTAACGTGCCTGCGCCGTTGTGAAGTTTTACTGTTCAGTCCGTAAAATATGTTGTTTTTTTCCTTTTGAAAGCAACGTAAGTTTATGTTTTTTAAATTTGAAAAGTAGACCTTTGTCTGGCATGTGTTGTGTTATGACAACCTAGTATAATCTCATGGTATTATGTAGCTATAAGTAGACTTATTTTGAGAATAACAGTTATTTTATATGCAGAAATGTGGTACTCTTTCGAGTAATCAACTGCTATATTGATTGATGACGAGTTGAAATGTTTCCAGACTGATGCAGATATGTGTAAGACAATTTATTGTCGTATGTTTTATAAAGTACACATTCAATTCAATTTTGTTTATATGATATGAAATAAATAGATATTTTGATGCACAAATATTTAATGAGTTGGCTATATAACCATTCGGAAAATCTGTTGGAACTGTAAGTTTCATTGAATAGTATTATGTATGTTAAACATCCTTTGAAGACATACAATAATGAATACTTATATTTTTATTTACCAATATGTGTTAAACATATATTTATTTTAAAGATTTGTTGAAGTATTATGTGTTTAAATAATGACTGTATAACTTTATGTGATAAAGCCAAAACTGATATAGATTTAAATGCAACTTTCTTGGACAGTTCCTCTGTAGGGACATTGGAAAACCTGTCGGTAAATTATGTTCTTATATTAAACGTCAAACACCAAGTTTTCAGCACAGAACCGTTACAAAAACGAGGTGCCCATAAAGGTCTAGCGTGGTAAATGTCATGCTTTTATAGAAACAATAAATTGAATCTGGTTTCTAACAGTAGTCCTTAGATATTAAAGGGAAGTTCGTAATAGTGTACTATTACAGTAAATCCGTTAATTTTACGGGATAAGTCCAGTAAAATGTAATGGTAATTGTTTGCCAGGATCAAGATGTCTGCTTCCAGTGTATCGCTGTACATCTTTAACATAGTTTTTCTTTCAAACCATGGAATTGTTCAAACGTTTTGGTTCGGAAGTAAGAGGTTATTGGTTTTCACGTGATCAGTTATTCGTGATAATGCTGATTTATAAATGATTATTGAATGGAAAGAAAGATTTGATAAAAGACGGTACTTCTGGAGGACAATTCTTCCTCAACAGTGGCTTAATTTGAAACTCTTTCCATTCGCTTAGAAATGTAATATATGTCCGTAATTGGTTTATAATATCTGTAATAACAGGTGTTGAATGCGCCAAGTTATCCTTCAGCCTTGGTGTGGCATAATATCTAGTTCACATATCGTTATTTTGAGTATCTAATCAGTTTGGCAACTTCGATCTATTTAAGTGGCTGAAGCTTACTGAGGGTTCTTACTTGGAGACATGCGTTTTTACAATTTTGTGTCTAGTGTATTTTATTATACCGGTATATGGTCAAGAATGTCCTGTAGCCTTCCATCTGTTTTCTTGTCAGCAAAACAGTGTAGTAAAAATCATTAGCCAATGACTATTTATTTATGTGAAAAAGCAACGGATTGTTTTTCCTATCGGCCCAACATTGTTGAAGTATCCTTGTACACATGTTTCACCTTTTAAACTGACTCAAATATTACATCCGGGTAATATATATGCTTTGCTTAAGAGACTTCCTTAATATAAGTGTCTCTAACACGTTTATAAACTGTCTTCATTTTGCCACATTCACCCTACGTACAGTTTGTAAAGAAATATCATTTCTTTAAAGAAGAGAAGCGTGACATCTGCTGGTCACACTCAAAAATCGAAATTTAACCTAGTAAGGCGCTCTGAGTTCACATACTGTAGTTATTTTTTACTTAAACTTGTTATTCCTTTATTTAAATATTAGTAGATCAACAGTCTTTGAAAGGATGCTTTTAGAAATTTGATGCAAGGCAATTCAATCTGTTATCCTGCTTGATATCGAACATATCACAGCGGGCATCAATAATAATCCTTTCACAAGAATATTAAAAGATGTCAGTCATACCATCGCGTTCAAAGTTCAATGACATTTATATGGAACTTCTATAATTTAATGAAGCATAAATGGCTATATCAACCGGAAAACAACTGAGAACATAATCCCAGTTGATAACAATACACGATTATTGTTAATGAAATACCATTATTGACAGCCTAAGTGTTTGCGTAAAATTTATATAAACTGGTTCCATACATTAGTAGGGATTATAGTTAACATTAAGAAGCTTCTCTTATTTACGGTGATTCTAGGACGAATTATGTACATGAACGAACTATCAACGGGTTAACATAAATCACTCCGAAATATGCGTTTCAATAAGAACATATATGAAGCATCGCACTTTTACATTAACAATTCAAATGTGAATGTGAATGTAACCCATAATATAAAACTTCTTGACAGCAAACACACGTTGAATGTATGCATGTTTGTGTGGGTGGGGCATTACTAGAATAATTGTTTGACGTTATTATTTTTATTATTATCACAGTTGCTTGAGATTTGTCTTACAAGCGCTTGGAATAAGTTTGTGACTAATTCTGGGATATGTGTGCGTTTTCGCTAACCATCAAATCGACTTGAGTCCCCAGTGCTAGACATTGATAGTTTCTAGGCGGAAATCCACTTTTAAATAATCGTATCTTTATTATTGTGCTCTGTTATAAAAGAAGAAGAAAAGCACAAACATGTATCTCCTGATAGAGTTTCTGGAGTTTGCTATTTCGGAGAGCCAGATAATTGTTCTTACATACGATAATGATCGGTAGGAATTTCTCAATACAAATTATGATATTCCCAGGGTATCACAAACTCGTGATTTATAAATAACATACACGTATTCATCAGCTTAAATGTATAATAGTATATTAATGTTTTATACAGATTACCCATACCCATTTCCATATAACATATTATACATGTATGACGTATTTCAAACTCCAGTTGTAAAACAGAGAAGGAAGAACGCAATCAAATGTACTTTTAAAGTTAAACAAGTGGACCATGATTTCACTGAATTGCTAAACTGAGTTCAAGCTACAACAATTCTTAGATACCTGTACTGGTGACAAAGCTTATGTCCACACCTGGTCCAAATTAAAAAAGACAGATATTGTCGCGATTCTCATTGTGGCCAGGTTTTATCTAGATTAAGTAAACAATTTTGCTTTTTTTACGATTACAAGTCTTTTTTCCTCTATATTTGACCTCGTTGCCTAGAATTTGTACACACCTGATTTATATTTAACCTAAATACTATGACAACGTTTCATCGAAAGGTAGTTAATAATTTGAATTCTGGAACGGTAACAAGGTTTTTCTACGAAATAACTTCATGAAAAAGATGTTGACTAACACAATCAAGATTCAAACATTGATATTGTCATGATACACATTGTAAGTTTCAGCAAGGCTGCGTAACATCTAGGTTTTGGACTCACATTACCAGGATTTGAAATTTGCCTTAATATTGTCCAGATGAACATTCTGACTAAAACAAATCATCAAGTTTGATTCATAATGCGGCATCTAGAGAGGCAACAATTTGTTTTCTTTAATTTCACCTGGTAAGCTAGATGTTTGACATACATGACACAGAATAAAAGACACATCAACTGAAACTTCAGATGCACTAGAAGACAAGTAGCTTTGATATACAATGAGGCGCTTTTTGATAGCAAAAAACCAATTTCCAAACATTTTGATTATCAAGATTAAATAAAACTAATTGGCCTGTTAAGTAGAACCACAGATTTTGCTCAAATCTAACATGGATACCTTTGTGTGGAAGCACTCAATCAAGAATCAAACTAGGCACATATATTGTCAAGATATTGTAAAAGATAAACATACTGACTGAGTTTCGACAAGATTAAATGTTAAATGTGGCGTCCAGACTGGTTACAATTGACCTTTTCTAAAATTTGACTTGGTGTGACAGTTAGTGTACGCATGTTTCCTAGATTCGAACTATGTCTAGATGTTGTCAAGCTAAGCATAATGACACTTGGCCGGTTAAGTGGTTAAGAGTCAAACGTTAACGACAGGCGATGCACGACGGACGACACCATATATAGACTGAACACAAGGGCTCAACTTGAGCCTTTTGTAATTAGGTGAGCCTAAAAGGGAATATGCGCACGAAAAAGGCCATGTGATATTCCTCGCAACATCCGTCTTTTCGCAAAGAAACAGTATAACGAATAACCATCATTTACCATGTTCATATTTATTATATCAAACATAGTAACCATTTGAGTAAATATACAGTACACGTGTTTCACATATTCTAAATCAGTCAGCACTGACAAATATTTGTGGTACCTTATTTGATGAAATGCTTTTTTTTTTACAATATGCATTTTATGCATATTAACATGACCGAAACATGTTAAAATCAATACTTCTTTCAAAACAATAATATGTTTGAGGAACCGCTAAGATAAATGAATGGGTGAACATATGATGTTACTTATGCCGTCTATCTTGACAGGAATACATCGAGTCAATAATGTTTTTTTTTCTTATGATATATTGATCGCTTCTTTCCCTGAAGCTCTTATTGTTTAGAATGACAGTATAAGATTCATCTTAAACATGTTGAAAACGGGGAATATGTTTTGTATATTAAAGATAGTATAGCCTAGATTTATTTCAAAATCTATTTAACCGTCTCACTCTAAAGGGATCTCAATCAACGGGTATGTTGCTATGTATTCGTTAATTTAAATAAACAAATCTGTTGCGATACAGTGTATAATCGTTTGTTTTTGTTGTTGTAATTAGTTAAGTTCATTAATGTTCGTCTACTCAATAAAACAAACACACACTATCGCGCATTTAATAAAACATGCGTTATAATCCTACACCACGAGGATTTTGCTTCAACACAATCGTTTTAACAGAACAGAACAGAACATAGCCGATAGTTTATTTGCGATTCAAGCATATCCAGCTCATCGTCGAAAACAACAAATCAATCATACATACAAATACATACACATGCGTAAAATTAACAACACATGTTTAAGCATGTTTACAAATATGTGGTTTTGGTGAGAATGTAATATGAAAGAGAAGGCTCTTAATTGTTTAAAAAAAGTTAGGTTAATGTTTATATATGATTGTATATTCGATAACATTTCTTAGATGCTTAATACATGCTGTTTTGTTTTCAATAACGATTCTCTTTTCTCAATATGTTTTATCAGTTTTTCGTTTGATATGATCAAAATGATTTTTCCAAATAAAAGTAAATGCCTTTTCTAAAACCGGCAATATCAACTATATGGTTTGAAAATTTTAAAGCCCCTATAACACGCAAAATCAACGACAAGTTCGTAAACGGTTTCATAAAACAAAGTTACCCCATAAATAATCAATGTTCCTTATCGCAAAAGCCAAAATTGCAACGCTAGATGTGGTTTGGTAACATTGATTTTATAAAATACAAAATGCTCTTTTAAATTTTTGTTTGTCCCAATATATGCCATGTTAATTACCTTCAACGACATTTATTCCTACGACACACCAACACTTAATTGGTACATGAACATGTGTTGAATATATTGTACCACATTTTTTTAAAAGAGCATTTGTATCGTGTTAAATCTATGTTACCAGCTCACATATAGCGTTGAAATTTCGGCTATGGCTATAAGGAACACTGATTATGTATGGGGTAACTTTATTTTATGAAAATTTTTACGAAATGTCGTTGATTTAGAGCGTTTTTTAACCTGGCACTGACATTTATGAATATATGGTAGCGTTACGTACGGATTCATACTAATGGAATGTCACGAGTGCCAGGTCAATGTTGTCAAGCTACACCTGCACGATTATAATAGACCAATGAACAATGTGCATTATAACGTCTAATGTTGGCTTTTACTTAAAACATTATAACCTTCCTATCGGACAGAAAATTATATTGTATGGAACAAAGTCATTAAATCATTACTTACTTCATTATATGACAAGAGTGTATTGGTAGCGTCAATCCATTACTGTTTAATGAACATCGAGCCCCGGAGAGTTTCAGATAATTATCTAATAACATAACAGCTTGATTGATTGCGGTCGCATTAGTTTCACAGCTTGACCATTAAGTGATTAATTTAATAACTCGTTTACCTCTTTAAAAGAACAGGAAATTAAACAAGTACGAATAACACATCAATCTTGCATAGTGCATTGGGCGACTTGCAAATATCTCGAGAGGTTCGTTCTTCTATCGATTCAAAGTAGAATTCTCGTCACATATTCGTAATGGCTGTGTAGTTTGGGATATAGTAGCACAATATTAATTTCGTTTTACAAATTCATTTTTACGAACATGCCCGTTTTCACGTGAACGCTGTGTAAGTTTCAAGTGCTCGCTCAAGACAGATCGTTATTTCCTTTGTTTTGCCATACTTATCATGGCCTTGTATATTTGTCACTATGCAATGTGTATAACCATCCTCGGGAAATTTACACCAAACCTGATAAAAAGTGATATTACATTTTGTGTATGATGAACATACTTTCGCTTCTTTCAGAGAACATATTCATATTTATAGCCTATTGAAAGCTGTTTGTGTTTTCAAGTCCTGTAAACTATAAAAATGATCAAACACTCTATAATGCAGGATCACCAAGTCATCGCAACGTATGTCATTAAAAAAAATGTGTTTCGTGCAAATAGAATGGCGCATGTGCAGGTAAACAACGTTCAAACAAAGTTCTCGACAAATGGTTACGATTTATTTGGAGTAATATACGCCAACTGTTTAAATTTATATACTTACGAAAACTGAATATAAACTAAGGTCGATGAATAATCACATTAATACACAGATAATTATGACCTTAAGTCAGAACAAAAATACTTTTTAAATTTGCTGATCTCACTAGTTCAATGAGCAATAGGTATTGGGCTGGTGATTGATGTATTTGTTAGGTAGTTGTATCTTGTTTACAAACTACTCCGTTATATTATTGTGTAATAGAACGGGTCCTATGTCTAACACCTAAAGAGGTGTTAAAGGGATTAACTCTTACGAATAACTAAGAAACTAGGAAATTAACTGTTATCTATTTATTTTTTTACTATAAGATTGTGCGAACGTGTCAAAACATATAGGTCATGATTTCCTTTGAGGACAAGTGCGGAGATTAACTCAAATTACCAAACACATCGCGCAACAGACTACTGAGACCGAGACATACATCTCGTCTCCCGTACAAATAGTCGATACAAAAATTTTACAAAATACATATATCATAATACTGTCATACAAAATGTATAATTTACTGATAATCAATTGTACGCAACATATTAGTATACAATATTTTAACTAATTCACTCAAGTAAAATACATATAAAGAAAGTTTACATTTAAAGGGTAATAATTTAAATGAAGGGAGAAAACATGTCCTGTAACATTCCTCCCCCCTAAACAGAGAAATAAATGAATATAATGCATTTATTTTAAATTTGCTCGAAACAGACTATTCAGATCATTTTTACCAAAACATAATTTAATACATTCAACATTAAGAGTTCATAATCAACACTTCAAATTAGTGTTAGCACATTACTGTCGTCATTGTCCAGAAAACACTGTTTATATAATTTTCACCACCAGACAATTTACATGTTACACTCTCAAAATAAAAACAATTCATAATCAAAACTTTTACTAAATGTTCGTACGTCACAATTGTTATTCGCGGTTAAAGTTTGTACACTGCGATCCGTAGCGGTCGGCGGGCGCACACGGCCGGATACTCGGTCATTACCTTTCAGTTCAACACGTTCATTACAGTATGTCTTCCTAACACAGTTCATCTTATTCTGATACTCGTGATCCATCTCCTTGCTGTGTTCACTAACACTCGATATGGCTGCAATAACCTGTTGCGTGGCACCTGACACATTGTTCTCGATAATATTCGTAAATCGCTTGACCTCTTTCTGGAGTTGTATTGACGTCTCTACGACCTGCTCAAGGACACTTCCTTTTGCAACCAGCTGTCCCTCCAGGCAGCCATATTTGCTATCAAGGTCCACCATTCGCTCGCGCATTGATCGCCTCTCTCGCTCCATTGCCTCCGCTATATGACGATCGACGTTGATTGTGAGCTCTTCTAAGTTATATTCGTGCTCTTTTTTCAGTTTCTCTTCCAGCGCTGACCGGCATGCCTGCTTCTCCAGATACATTTCGTCCCTCAGCCTGTTGATAGCCGACGTCTGTGAAATAATCAAATCCTCCGTCAGCTGCTTATTTTCAAGTTTATATTGTTGTTTCAGCTTTAACATGCTTTCTTCGAATAATGTCAACTGGTTCTTTATTTCATATCTTAGGATCTTCTTTTCTATCTCCATTTGTGCTAACGCTTCCAACTGTTCAGCATCTATTTTACAGAGTATCTGCGGCTGTTCTGTCTCAAATTTAGAGACTGCTAGTCCATATCGCACATCGAAAGCACACAGTTTTTCTTCGTATTCCTGTATTTCTTTCTGGTGATTGTTTTTCAAACTTTGCACTATTGCTTGGAGCTCATCCTTGTGTTTTGTTGTAAGTTTGCTCTGAATGACTTTGGCAGCCTCATGCTTTTCAGCCTCCATCTTATTTTGAAGTGTCTGTAACGCAGCCTGGTGCTCGAACTGCAGCGTCTCAGACTCCGACCACAGGTTGCTGTCTGTGCTTTTTTTGGCTGACTCCGTCACAGATAACATTTTCTCAAGGTATCCGACTTGGTTCTGGGCGTCATGCAGTTTTGAATTTACAACTACACAGCCATTACGAACATAACTACTACATGTATCTGCCTTAATTGGCCTATTTGTGCGTTCGACAAGCTTGTTCTTTACAGGGCAGCGTCTCTCAATATGTGCAATGCCCTTACAGTATCTACAAGTTATTTCTCTAAAACAATGTCTTGTACCCATGTAGGGTGTTGCATTCTTGGATCTAGAAAAATACCGGTATATACTGCTTCTAAATTCTACTATCCTGCCTTGCATTAGGATTCTCAAATCTACTATTCCTGGGATTTGGATGATTTTTTTCGAAAGAAATCGTCTCTAAAGTTTATTTGGTATTTCCTGTCATTAAGTCTAAAGACCTAAGTTTCTAAAACATGAAGTACTTTTTCTTAGATTCTGACTACGATCAAAATTAATTCTACTATTCGACTGAAAATTGCTCTTATAACCAGCTGGTATGAGGTTCACGTTGATTTTTTTCAATTTGTCTTCCAAAATAGAACTAAACATTGTTTTTTAGTCTTCTTATTTCATCACATTTCTACCTGTGGGTCTCGTGTTTGGGTTTGCATAGTCTACTAAATCTCTTCTACTTCTAGCTTCATGCTCAAACCTCCTATTTGAGATGGTATCTGTCCTAGTCTCATAATGATCATTGTAAAGTTGTCTATAAAAGCTCCGACCATTAACTTGCTGCTCAAACTCTTCCAAATACGGAATTTCAGAAGCCATGTTTATGCTGTTCAGCACTTATATCAGAGTCACCATATACAGTCGCTCCTATTATAATGCTCATGAACCAACCACAGGTAAAATTTCAAGAACATCAACCCAGTGTTAAACCTCGTGTTGGAATCGGTCTGAATGTCTTACTAAAACAACATTTTCCGTCACTGAATAACACTGAACTAAAACCTAACTAGCTAGCACAAACGGAGTTATCAGTAAAATTCTCAATGCTCAGATAGTTCTCAATATCAAACTGAAATAATCCTAAATAACAGTCTCAATCAACCATTAATATCACTACCAAACACTTAAATCTCAATCTTACTCAACTTCAAATCTCAATATCTCAATCAACTTTAAATCGCAATATATCAATCAACTTCAAATCTCAATCAACTTTAAATCTCAATATCTCAATCAACTTTAAATCTCCATATCTATATCAACTTCAAATCTCAATATCACTATCAACCTCAAATCACAATCAACTTTAAATCTCAATATCTTTATCAACTTTAAATCTCAATATCTCTATCAACTTCAAATCCCAATATCTCTATCAACTTCAAATCTCAATCAACTTTAAATTTCAATATCTCTATCAACCTAAAATCTCAATATCTCTATCAACTTCAAATCTTAATATCTCTATCAATTTTAAATCCCAATATCTCTATCAACTTCAAAGCACGATATCTCTATCAACTATAACTATTCCTAGTATCGAGCATTCTATTGTATCCATTTAAAAAGTCCCCCCAATGGCAACCAATGTAATAGAACGGGTCATATATCTTACACCTAAAGAAGTGTTAAAGGGATTAACTCTTACCAATAACTAAGAAACTAGGAAATTAACTGTTTTCTATTTTATTTTTACAATAAGATTGTACGAACGTGTCATAACATACCGGTAATTATTTCCTTTGAGGACACGTGCGGAGATTAACGCCAATTTCCAAACACGTCGCACAACAGACTACTGAGACCGAGGCATACATCTCGTCTCCCGTACAAACAGTCAATACAACACTTGTACAATAGACATATATCAAAATATTTTCATACAAAATGTATAAGTTATTTATAAGTTTCGCGTGTGTAACGCTTTGTTAGTTTATCAATTTTAAATGATACGAATTTATGAACGAAGATCCCTTTTCATTAACAGTCAAGTCATTTGTGTTTTGTTCTCTCTATTTATAGTATTAGTTAACGTTCTGAATCTGCCACACAAAATATTGGAAAATGTTAATTGCGAGAATCTATGAACAAATCCCTTTAAATATTAGTGTTTTTTATTTAAACTATTACTTACCTTTGTAATAGTATTTTTAATGCATCAGTTTATAAATATATAGTAAAATAACGCAAAAAATAGAAATTCGCACACTCCATATTATGACAAACTATTGCTTGATAACTAAATCGTACACCGCTTGATTATTATGTCCGGTTTTCCTCGAAAAGTCGTCCGATATTTGATTAATTAATGGCTATGCAAAATTGACATTTTAATGTGTAGCACGTTTAGACACATATCACTGTTTATGTATATAAGTATAACATATTTTGTAATTCTCGTGAGCATATTGAAAACTGTTGTTAAGAAATGCTGTTATTCAATAAGCTGTTAAACTCACTGTAATCGCATGTCTATTAGTTCATTGTTTTTTTTAATACATGAATTACAAACTTTAGGTTTAAATATCATATGAGCATTATGTCGGAGCAATCTTTAAGTTCCTTGACTTTTACATTACGCTTGGAAATCTTTATTATATAGAACTGCTCCGGATCTGAGTAATGCTGCTTATAATACCATAAGTTTCTCAGAGCATATTTCAGGAGATAATGTGATAGCATTGGCATGTAGCGTATGACTTTTATTGTCTATGAGTTCACCCGTCTGTAATACTGGCTAATGCATAACATTTCCATGTTCCCTGACATATGGATTTATACTTTGAAAACGTAGAGAGCCAAGTGTACACGATCGGATCTTTATTATATTTTTACCCTATGCAAATATCTGAATGAGAACGCATATGTGTTGTCTTGTCTCATTTAGTTAACCACTTACTACTCTACTTTTTGAGCAAATGCTTTTTGTAGAGATTTACTGGGATTGTGTTCCCAGTTGATGTCTTGTTTAATGAAGCTCCACTAAATCATAGATGTTACATATAAATGTCATGGAATTGAACTTTGAACGCGATAGTATGCCCGGCATCTGTTTATGTTCTTGCTGGAATAATAAATATAGGATCTTGCATGAGTGATCGTTTTGTATTGAATTTATTAAACGAGTCATCTAAATGAAGATAAAAACGAGGCTTGCCGAGTTTTTATCTTCATTTAGATGACGATTTTAATAAATTCAATACAAAACAACCACTAATGCAAGATTCTATTTATAACATGACCAACAAAATGCTTTAAAACACACATGTATTCCCCTCCGTGCCATATAGAGGAAAGGTCGATATCTATAACGAAGCAGCAATGCGGTCATTGTGATGGTCTGGATCTAGGCTGGCTGCATGCATATATATGGAATAAGACCAATTTTGACATGTTGCGGCTCATACTTAACCCTTTGCATGCTGGGAAATTTGGCTAATTTGCATAGTAATGTAACTAGTGAAATAACACCCGTGTAATAAACAAAATTGAGCATTACGTTATTTCACTCCTGGAGCGTAAGTCATGTTATAATTATTTTTACATATTGTGATAGGTTTTTTCTCTCCTTGGTACAAAGTGGTTTGTTTTTGTGTCATCAGCCAATACAAACAAAATCATATAAAAGAAACTGCGTGTGTTATAATTTAAATATCAGTGTTGAAAACGTCCCCAAATGCGGAACTTAGATCGCGGTACTTTTTGATTTTGTATGTTTACAGAGGCTTGGGATGATCTCCGAAGTGAGATGCAAGCAAGTCACTGATACCATCGCGTTCAAAATTCAATTCCATGACATTTATATGTAACTTCTATGATTTAGTGGAGTTTCATTAAACAAGACATCACCTGGGAACACAATCCCAGTAAATCTCTACAAAAAGCATTTGCTCAAAAAGAAGACCATTATTGACAGCGCGAATTTGCGACACATTGCAAACTACTTGTTTAAACAATAGTTTATTAAACAATACATCCAGAAGACCAAAAGCCCAAGTGGACAAATTAAGCATATAGTGTTTACTAAGTCAATAGTATATGACTATACAAAGTATTAATACGTTTCATTGCAATATTACATACATGTTTTTATTAAATATTGGACATTTAATAAATACAAGTAGAACCCACAAAAAGTGTTATTTATTAAGAAAATCGACGTAGAAAACTATGTGTGTATTTCGTATGATGAATACATGTAAACAGCTATTCCGACGTCGATACAGTGGCTTCTCTAACGTTACACTTAATTCTATATTAAATCCGCACTCTGGGAAAAAGGGCCTTAATGCATGTAGATAAGAATACATTCTTATTATAATAAGAAACAAGTTAATAAATAGAAAGCATCCAGATTAGAAAGGATTTCACCTGTGATTGCAGTGGCTAACGTTAACCGGTATGAGGAGGTCACCACTGACTGTGATTGCAGTGGCTAACGTTAACCGGTAAGAGGAGGTCACCACTGACAGGAATTTGGTGCATACAACGAGCGTGACGCAAATCCCACAACACCCAGGAGCCAATTCCCTCTTGACATGTCCATCATAAGTCGTGCGTGTTATTTGCTACAACATTTCTTATTTGTCTCAAATCCCACAACACCCAGGAGCCAATTCCCTCTTGATATGTCCATCATAAGTCGTGCGTGTTATTTGCTACAACATTTCTTATTTGTCTCAAATCTCACAAAACCCAGAAGCCAATTCCCTCTTGACATGTCCATCATAAGTCGTGCGTGTTATAAGCCAATTCCCTCTTGACATGTCCATCATAAGTCGTGCGTGTTATAAGCCAACTCCCTCTTGACATGTCCATCATAAGTCGTGCGTGTTATAAACCAATTCCCTCTTGACATGTCCATCATAAGTCGTGCATGTTATTTGCTACAACATTTCTAATTTTTCCGCTGTCAAAATAAGATATTTTATGCATTACCGAGTTGGCTAACTAAATGAGACAAGACAACACATATGCGTTCTCATTCAGATATTCGCATAGGGTAAACATATAATAAAGATCCGATCGTGTACACTTGGATTTCTTCGTTTTCAAAGTATTATTCCATATCTCAGGGAACATGGAAATTTTATGCATTAGCCAGTATTACAGACGGGTGAACTCAAAGACAATACAAGTCATACGCTAAATGCCAATGCTATCACACTATCTCCTGAAATATGCTCTGCGAACCTTATGGTATTATAAGCAGCATTACTCAGATCCGGCGCAGTTCTAGATAATAAAGATTTCCAAGCGTAATGTCAAAGTCAAGGAACTTAAAGATTGCTCCGATATGATGCTCATATGATATTTAAACCTAAAGTTTGTAATTCATGTATTAAAAAAAACAATGAACAAATAGACATGCGATTACAGTAAGTTTTACAGCTTATTGAATAACAACATTTCTTAACTACAGTTTTCAATATGCTCACGAGAATTACAAAATATGTTAAACTGATATACATAAAACAGTTATATGTGTCTAAACGTGCTAAACATTAAATGTCAATTTTGCATAGCCATTAATTAATCAAATATCGGATTTTTCGAAGGAAACCGGACATAATAATCAAGCGGTGTACGATTTAGTTATCAAGCAAAAGTTTGTCATAATATGGAGTGTACGAATTTCTAGTTTTCAGCGTTATTTTACTAAATATTTATAAACTGATGATTTAAAAATACTATGACAAAGGTAAGTAATAGTTTAAATTAAACAACTAATATTTAAAGGGATTTGTTCATAGATTGTCGCAATGAACATTTTCCAATATTTTGTGGCAGATTCAGAACGTTAAATAATACTATAAATAGAGAGAACATAACACAAGCTTCGTTTATAAATTCGTATCATTTGAAATTGATAAACTAACAAAGCGTTACACACGCAAAACTAATAAATAATTTCGAAAGATTATGTTGTTCATTTTGTTACTAAACGTGGATCTCGTATATCAACTTCAAAATGCCCGACATAATATAAAAGCGAGGATGTCCGTAATGGTCGTAGTCTTATAATTAGGGATGGGATTCGAATACTAAAATGATATTCGAATATTCGTTTGCCCTTATTCGAATATATTCGAATATTCGATTTTAGACATAAGATGAAAATGTCCAAACTTACGCCCATCCGGAGTAAAGTACTGTTCCTCATTGCCGCACATACCACTTTTAATCGTTTTGTATATGCATCTTTGTAAAAGGAGATGGAGTTATCATTTTTGAGATCGATACATGATTATGTTTCTCTTTATATTCGCTTAATACATTTTATTTTCATAACATTTATTTATTTCACATGTTGCCGGTAAACATATTACCGTAATTCTGATTTATTTCAATATCATTTTGGGTTACTTCCCTTAGATAATATTTGTTCTTTTGTTTTCGCATTTTTATTTGTACGGATTCCAGAACAACGACGATGTCAAAACTTTGATAGAACTTTGCTAATATATCAATTAGATTCCTCATTCGTACTTTTAAATAAATACAAACAAAAACCTTAGTACACAAGTTGTTTTTTATTTACACAAAGAAAACGTAGCAACAACATACTGGTACAACATTCAGACAACATGCGTATATGAACTAGTATTCAAGTTTCGTAATTATTATGTACATGCAGTGTGCACACACAAAAACAGTTTATCGCTATTAAACGCGTAAAATAATTCCAAACACGAGAGGGAGGCATTATGAATTTCTTTAACTGAATAGTTGTTAGAATATAAATTGTAGACGTATCTTGAAAATATGGCGAGTTTGAATGAACGCTCTCGACCGTATATTAATTTATTATTATTACAAAACAAATGAAATTGGTTAATATTTGAGCAACTACATTCTGAGTAGATGTATGTATATAACACTAAAATTGATTGGTCATTTGAAGGTAACGATAGTCGGGCTGCCTTAATTGCTAGACGCCGAACTGTGAATAACACGTCAATTTTCTTCGACTATAGATTAAACGCGGTGTATTAACACCCGTGCAAACTGCCAGATAAAATCAATAAATACACAACCCCTCTCATGATACCCTCCAGTATGCCAATTATCATCTCGTTAATTGATGGCAGCTGTTATGCAAACAAAGACGGATGCACTTAAAAAGTATGCACTGAACAAACAAATATATTTTTTTTTTAATTTATTTGCATAAAAAAATAAAAATAGAATATTCGAATATGAATTTTGGATTCGAATATTCGGCCGATTTTCGAATATTCGAATATTCGAATATTCGGTCCCATCCCTACTTATAATTCAAAGGACACTGGTTCGAGGCCCGCTAGGGACAAACATTTGTCTCTGCATTTTTTATTTAAATTTTATCCTTTCAATTATACTATACTTATACTCGTGCTAATAAAAACGCGAAAATATGAAAATATTCTTCATAACCACATCTTACATTCAATTGATGTATATGCTTTAAAGTATTTGACGTATACATTGGGCTCGGTCAAAATTCGTCGATTTCTGAGTACATAGGATAATACATATTGTTCTTAACACAGCATTTGGTGCCATAGAAAACTTCCATTGTGTCTGGCAATATATGTTTTTTTCTGTTATGAAATACATGAAAACCTTATCCCTACGTTTCACTTCTTTGACCTGAACGTCTTACGAGCTTTGAATAAAAAAAATAAAAATCAAGCGTACATTTCCTGTCAATTATTTTCTAAATGTATGTGCTATTGAATACGAGGAGAAAATAACTCTGATATCAAGCCTTTAACCTTGTTTATTATAAGTCGACATTTTGTTCGATTTCTTTAATTACTTAAGATGTCATCTCACTATGATTTATAGTGTTGAATGATTGAGTGAATAAGTTCGGTGTGAAGAAAATAAAGCGCCAATTCAGCAATGTGATCGTTATAAGATAATTATCTGAAACTCCAGGGTTTCTTGTTTATTGCCCAATAATGGGTTGTCGCTTTCAATAAGTTTTTGTCATACTTCGGAGTGATTTATTGTGTTGCTTGACTTGGGTTGCAATTTCCGTTGCTATAACATGCAATCATAATTCAAAAGGACGGTAATTATTTTTTCGCAAAGCTAAGCATATGATTATTAACAGATGCTTCACGATATTAAACGACAGTAATTAATACATAACTGATATTTCCTGACACAGATCAATAAACGATGTAATGAGATATTGTAAAACGCTCCAAAATGACATTTTATATTTTCAATACTTTTGTAATCAGGGTCTCGTTTGCTTTCTTGCTATTTTATGGCATTGTGGTTTTGCATAATTTCCTTTCGGATGATAGATCATTGAAGAAATATAAATTCGGTACGCTTTTATTATGATTTCTTCACAAATTACTGAATAAATATGTTGTAAATGACCAATTATTCAAAGGATTTCAATGAATTGAAATAGTTAAGTCGTTGACCTTTCATGACATTGACGTTGTTGATATATTCGCCTTAAAAATGAAAGCATACATATTTGATACATATTAATAGTTCTATTCAGTTTCTTTCTTATGTTTTAAATACAGCAGTAAAAGTGTTATATTGCAGACACTGCCTTACTCGCGTGTCTTTAAAAAAAACATCTCCCTCATCAAATTGGTGTATGTGTTTGACATGTATCTGATGGAAATTGGTCCCATTGTAAAAATCTGAATTAAGATCAATTTCATTCATTAATGTTCATAATATAATAAATCAATTAAGCTAAATAGCTATTGTTCACATTGGTTTAAATAATATGTCCTTTAAATGACATTGACCTTTTCTTTGGTGACCATTATCATAACCTTGTTTTTAAGTCTTATTAATGTACAACCATTTTCATAAACATAGACAAATACACCAGTTGAGAGGAATATTTAAAGAAAACTATTACAATAAGCCAATGTGCATCTTTGAATGCTAGAACATCTGTTGGATGCCTTCTTGGTTTCCGTGGTTACCTGCTGTTCACAAACTGTCTATCCTTACTAAAATTGAACGTTCTGCACTCAGCTACCTGAATTTGCAAAAGGAACTGCCTGAACAAAGAAGGACGCATATTCCTTCATGGATTATAATTAACATGACATATAATGATCGCACTGAAATAATTCTTATAAATGTGTCATTTTATAAGTAAAATCTTTGGGACGGAAAATCAAGCCTGTAGAAAAATAATCCGTCAGCGCTTTTTTATTCATTCAGTTGTTTTCAGCAGCCAAGAAACTATGGTTGTTTTAGCAATAAGCATCACGTCTATTAAGCATCAGTTCTCAAATAAATATGTCGCTTATGCAGATACCTTTCTCCTGAATTTGCACAGACAATTAACGAGTTTTAATGACCACGAAAGTTATATATATATATATATAGGATCTGACATGAGTTGTCATATCATACCACATTTTATTAAACGAGTTCAGGAATTTTGTTAGTAAGCGAGCCTTTGGCGAGCTTACTAACGAATTTTCTAGACGAGTCTAATACAATATGGTATAATATGACAACGAGTGTCATAATTTTTTTATCACATGCTTTTTAACTAAATACAATACATCTTAATTTACCAAACAAATCATGTTGACGACATCATTTCACCAAAATAAAGCCATGCGATTGGTTAGTTATTGATTCTGTAGCCAATGAAAACGCTTAAAAATGTTGCATTACACATGTGTAATAAAACAAAAAACGTAATGTCTGTATAACATTGAAAACAAGGTATAGCATGTGATGAATAGATATATTAACCAAACTATGAAACTGAAACAGATACTTTGCTGCACCTTTTTTACCAACAAAACCTCCATTACTCATGACGATTTAAAAAAAAAACTAATTTTCCGGCACCTAGTTATGCACATTTAACATCACAATTTAATATAACAAATCATCGAACTATCAAATGTTTTGACCAGACGCTATTGCAAGGAAAATGGAAAAATAAAATACAATCGAAAGATACCATGACATTTACAGCTTTGACAAAACAGGCTAAACATATCTTATCGTGCATTTTATCATTGTTTACATTAACATTGACACATATTTGGCACTATCATTCAGACTTGATTATATTGGTACACATGTTTAGAACACACTGTACAGTTTATAACATACCATTAGAATTGAGACGAATACAAACAACTTATTTTGTCTTAATATTGTGTATATTTAAGTATGAAGACGATGTACTGTTGTATAAGTAAGAATAAAATGTCTGCGTGTCAGTCTTAATAAATTCATATTATTCGAAAACAATACACGAACATCCAGACATGTTTTTACATAAATATTTGCAACTACAATGTGATTTATAAGGCACAACGGATAATAAGGCCCGATTGTAAATGGAGAAGCTTTTATCATGGCTGGACATGCGTGCATTGGTGATATTTGGCATGGATATTATGCAGCCAATCAGAGATATTGATTTCATCATATGTGCTCTTCAAAGTAACATTGGTTACTTCCATATATTAATACTTATATGTAAATTATTATCCCACGTTTTTTCTTTCTGTTACTGTATAATACTTAGAGCTAAATCCAAGAGTGGTATTCTTATTAAATACATGTAACGCCCATTTAGTATTTTTTTCCAAATCGGTTTGCTATTCCTGCCGATACAATCGTCAATAATTTTGTTGATTGCGTTTTTGTATTATTTCGATTTTATTTTCGAAAATAACTATTATTTGTTTTGTTCACGACTGGATATTAAGAGCAATACGCCATCGATGTAACATGAAAAGGATTTGAGATAGTGTGCGCAAAATGAAAAGGATTGACCTAACCTTGGATCTTGTACCAAATATTGGTTTCCAAATGTAATATTTTATATGAATCACGTCATTTTATCGAACTACGCATAATGCTCAATGTTTATAATAAGACCAGAGCACCAGAACCGTTAGTTGTCTAAGATAAATGTCGTTATACTAAACGAACTGTCGGTAGACTAAACAAAATCCCATCTAGTTTCATTTGGTCTACTCATCTGTTGTTTTACATATTGGAATGTTACGTTTTTCTTCTCACTTCGATACACTTTATTACTCGTTCATTACCAACGACTTGGGAACGTTTTACTGCACTGGTGAGACTTTAAGAAAGCAGGAAACACTAGTTTGTGGATGTTCATGTATGCTACTCTACTGGTGATGTTTCATTCGTTGCAATACTTTTGTATTTGAGCCTCGCTGTAGGAACACTGGTCTAAACGCGTGTGATAAAGTGTCGTCCCAGATAAGTCTGTGCAGTTTTGATGAGTTTGTTAGATAGCAAGTAACGCTTGGTTGCGGTTGTTCATGAAGGAAATACCTACTTGTGATTGTTCAGAAGTTGCAATACTTTTGCATTTTAGCCGTTTTCTGGTGAGACTTGTCTAAATGCATGTGAATAACGTTTCGTCCGCAAAGGATAATTAGGAAAGACACTTTCCGCCTAAAATTGAATTTTCGTTTAGAAACGACTTCAATAAAACAAAACAATCCATCAAATTAAAAATTGCCATACCTGATTAGCTTGGGCGGACACCATAGGCTAATCCGGTACGACACCTTACGCATATGCATTAAGAACAGTTATCACAGAACGAGGCTCATTTAATGCGGTTAGACAAAACTATATATGAAAGGTTCAATCAAATTGGAAAGAGGATACGCCAGTTGCAATATATATATATATATTTATAATATTAAACATTATCTCTATTGAAAAATATAGAAATACTGGTATATAACACACGTATATTAAGACAATAAGCACAAGTCGAAGCATATTGCAATTAGCGCAATTTCTTAAAAAAGGGAACACGTTTGGAACGGAATATGTATTGTGTAAACATTTAGTTTATCGTTAACAAACCACAGTGTAACACCATTTTCATTAACTCTGTTAGCGCGTATTCTTAAGTCTTCGATGCAGAACACAATAAGATCGACAATCATCATCTGCATTAAATAAACCTCGATCTAATTGGTTCACTTTATACTCTAATGGTGTCATGATTGGTTGTAAATTGATTTGATCAGATCCTATTAGGTGATACAAATTCACATTGACGATAAGAAATTTAATTAGAAGTTGACTGACGTAATAACGCATCCGTGTTTGATAAACGACAAATGTGAAAATAAAAATTGCGTATTGATTATTGCAGTAGATTTAGTCTCCAACATATGATATCAGACTGTAAGTGTCCAAGTACTGAATTGATAGCTCTATGAAAACTATGGAAATTATTGACATACTTATAGAAATTGTTGGTCTGTTTCATTATTATTAGTCCTATAGAATCGATAGCAATTAATGTAAGACCTAGCATTGATATTCATTTGGAATTAATTTCTAGTTCTGTTGAATTATTAATAGTCCTTTGGCATTTGGAAATTATTGATTTACCTATGGCAATTATATATAGACCGGTTGCATTGTAGAATCGATGAAACTTACTTAAAAAAAATTGGAACGTTTTTTGTTCATTATAGTCCTTTGAAAAGTATTGATATTTCTATGAAATGTTGATGGTCCAACGGATAGTTTCATGCAGGATTCTTCATGAAACCTTTAGTCATTATGAAAATAGTTTAGTATTTGATTTTCTTCTTAGTAAATATAAAGATTATTGTTTTACAATATATAAATCTGATTCATATTACCAGAGTTATGCCTGCATATATGTAGTTATGGTGTCATGAAACAATAAAATACTTTCAACCAGATATATTGTTTTCAAATATGTATTTATCACATGCCAAACCCTGTTTCCCGTGTAATATAACCATAACATATATTTTTATATTACACATGTGTAATATACTTTTTAAGCGTTTTCATTGGCTAAGTTTTCTTTTATTGACTAATCGCATTTTGTTATTTTGCTGAAATGACGTTGCACCGTCAAATGACGTCACGCAATGTAAACAACATTCGGGATTTATCATTATTTTTGCGTAAATATTTATTTAATTTGATCATTTAAAAGCATGTGATAAAAAAGATCTGACACTCGTTGTCATATCATATCATATTTTATTAAACTCGTCAAGGAAATTAGTTAGTAAGCTCGCCAAAGGCTCGCTTACTAACAAAATTCCTGAACTCGTTTTATAAAATATGGTTTGATATGACAACTCATGCCAGATGCCATGCCAGACAGATATATATATATATATATAGACAGACTACACGCGTCACGCTTTTGTTTTATCTCTGTACGCAAATATATCTAAGCTTTTATGTAACCGTCCTTTTTTTTCGGGCGACTGGAGATTTACGATATTAAATTGAAGAGATTCACGAACTGATGCTCCATAACTTAAGCCATATTATAATGCATTATGAAACGTATGATAATTACACTGAACATACCATAAACGACGACAATAATATATATATTTTTTGGAATCTAAACAATCTTCACGATTCAATCATTATTTTTGCGCATTCGATATGTCAACATTGAATTATTATATTGTTTGATTTATGGCCACATGGAAACAAAGGTCCCGGAAACGATATACACACTTTACCTCACAGCAACCGTCAACTTAACTAATATTATTAGCCTTTAAAGTTGATGTTAAATTCCACATGCAATAATTTCGCTGTTTGCATATATATTTTAAATTTAAACTTCGTCATCCGGCTAATAATGTTATCAAGACAGCTATAAAAATAGTAATAAAAGAGTCACGTTGATGGTTTCTGCTTTGATTCTAAAATCAACTTTGTTGTCATAACCTATACATATCAGAAAGGTAGTAAATGTCAACTCTGTTAAGAGCAGCAATACATACGGTAAAGATAATATGGCCAGTTCACGAGCCCTTGAGGACGCCGGAACTCAATGGATTAATGTCAGATGATTTATCTTAACCTTCATGTTCCTGTTCGTATAAATTATTCAATCCATTTAAGTGGAGTAAAGTCTGTGCCAAATCGTTATAAATAATTTAAAAATCATCGAAATGTCCATGTGTCAAATGCAGCACTTAGATTAATCAATTTTACAACAAAAACCGTACAATTTTGTCCCTTGAACGGGTAAAACGTGACGGGCCTGTGCCGTAGTGAAGTGTTACTGTTCAGTCCGTAAAATTATGTTGCTTTTTCTCCATTTCAAAGCAACGTTAGTTTATATTGTTTAAACCTGAAAAGAAGACCTATGTGTGGCATTTGTTGTGTTGTGACAACCTATAATCTAATGGTATAATGTAGCTATTAGTAGACTTATTTTGAGAATAACACTTATTTTATATGCAGAACTGTTGGACTCTGTCGGGTATTCAACTGCTATATTGATTGATGAAAAGTTGAAATGCTGCCAGACTGATGCAGATATGTTGCAATTTATTGTCGTATGTAGTACACATTCATTTCAAATGTGTTAATATAATATGAAAAAGACATTTTGATGCACACATTTGTAATGAGTTGGCTATATAACCATTCGGAAAATCGTTTGGAAATGTTAGTTTCATTGAATTTGTGTATGTATGTTAAACATCCATTGAAGGCATACAATAATGAACACTTTTATTTGTATTTACTCATACGTGTTAAACATATATTATTTAAAATATTTGTTGAAGTATTATGTGTTTTAGTTATGACTGTAGCACTGTATGTGATACAGCCAAAACTGATATAGATATAAATGCAACTTTCCTGAACAGTTCATCTGTAGGGACATTGGAAAATAGACAATAGTTAATGAAACTATATATCTGAAAAAACAACCAAATTATATGTATGTCCTATCAACATTTTTTCTCTTTGCATGTTCATTTCAGTTAAAGCAATTCATGTGGGATCCTTTTCACAGCGGAAATATCATATACTTAATTAACAGAAACCCACTGGTCGTTATCGGCTGTAAATACAATAATCTTCATCTGCAAAATATTCCAATCATATCTGAGATATCATACATCGTTTTTCAATATCAGTTTTTCCATGAAAAGGTATCAATTGTTATCCGCATGGGATCAAAATGAAAAATCTGTTTAACGAAAACTGTAACCTTTTTTTTACTGTATGTACACCTATGAGTTTAAACAAGAACAGAGAAAACTGATGACTTTTCAAATGTTTATGTTTTTTATAAACGATTCTTTCAAATGGATAACTAATATGCAGGGGAAGGTGGTCGGGGGCATGCGTATACGGTGGCGGCTTCCGTTAAAGTGAGGTTCGTTGGCTGACATTAGTTTTTTTCGGGATTGTTCTAGTAAAAGGCAGAAACTTTCACCTAGCGAGCTTCTGCATATGTATATCTCTTATAATAAATATGTCCACTTAGTTCTTTGGTGTGTGTGCTTCCCTCGTTTTTTTTTTATCAAGATCGTAGACGTAGCAATAAACAGTTATTGCAGGACAACTTTCCAAAAATCTGTTGTACATACGTGACCTTCGAGATATTGTGTATTCGAACATCATTTCCTCGCAAAATAAATGGTAGTTGTGCGTTTGCACATTAACATATGACCTAAATCGCGGTATTATATTTATGTGAGGCAATGCTATCTTTTATAATTAATTTATTGCCGAAACAATGGCACACACCTTTTGTAACTGACTTTTGAAAACACGCTATGGGACCTGTTTTTAAATTGATAGCGCGTATCTACTACTTATATAAATGGGCTTTACACATAATTTATGCTTTTTCTTAACTCTTATACGAAAACATCATTAACAATTATTTAAAAAATGCATTTCGATATTATTGAAGTATTTCATGTGAAAGTATATGTTTTTTTTTTACTTATATGCTCTATTTTCGCTTCTCCTGATCATGTTTTTTTTTACAACAAACTGTTTTTTGTATTGTTTTTTTTTATTGTTAAAACCTATTTAATGGTACAAGATATAATTATATGCAATATAATATATGTATAATGCCAACTGTGACAATGTTTTTGTAGAATGAAGAGTTTCTATTATCATTAGCATATGCCCAAGAAGACAGAGAGATCCAGATGTTCATTACTGATAATGGGTTTATAATGGTTTTATCCACATGTGTTCATATTTCATAAATTGTGTTTTTATCATCATTCAGATAGTTTATTAATCTTAATCTCTAGTTCAGAGGCGGTGAACCTAGTGCTACTCATTTCATCTTAATAGTCGGTGTTCTGTTATAATGTAATAAAAGTAGTGGATGAGAACCAATATTAATCGCATCATAGAGTTTTAATTTTTTTATTATGTGCTATATTAAATACTGCAGCAAATCAGCAAATTCGTGCTGTGTGGATACAGAAGAAAGTTTCTCCGTGTATATCTTTAATAGAGTCGTATTGCAGTGTTAAGAGGTGGCAAGCAATAGAGGTGTTGTTTTTTTGTTATGTGGATGAAACATATAAAGGATCTGTCTTATACCAAGTTTGACCATAGCTGTAGACACATCACTGACTTGATAGTTAACCCATTTATGCCTAGTGGACTCTCCCATCCTTCTAAATTGGATCAATTTATTTCCAAAATTAGGGATGTCTAGTATATTTATTTCTATATTTAGAATATTTCTTACGGAAATTCATTTAAGCAAACAGCGCAGACTCTGATGAGACGCCGCATCATGCGGCGTCTCATCGGGGTCTACGCTGTTTGCAAAGGCCTTTTTTCTAGACGCTAGGCATAAATGGGTTAATATCATTTATAGATGAACAATAATTGTTTTATACTAATATCTTTAAAACCCATAAACATAAATTTTCAGAGATTTCCGATATTTTCGACAAAAGAACAGTAATATTATTTTGTGAAGTATTCGATTTACGCGTCAGGTGTTGGCATTCATGTTTTTAATATGTTATGTCTTAATAATTACTAGTACATTTGTTGAGACCATTTTAGACGCGCCTTTGATTTGTGTTTTATGGAGCTGTAAGTGTAAGGTGCCGTTAGTCCTCAACTATGTTGCATTGACCGTTCTAAGGCGGTGGTACCAGTCCTGAATGACAGGCGACACGTGTGCGCTATTAGTTCTTATACAATATTCTTTAGGTGGACTTCTTACAAGCCCATCTGTTATAACTTTTAATGAGAGCTATCGGTCGCATTGAGGACAACACATTAATAGCATCCACTGCGACTTCAGACAATGGCTTGTTATAATGGGAAAAGCAGTTATATTCACATTTGAAGATTGAAATTTTGGGAATGATATATAATTAAAAACGGATTGTTCATTAATAAGCTGAACATATCAAATTGTCGAAAGCTGGCAAGGTTTTGCTATAGTGCGTATTTAAATGCGCGAAATACGTTGGTAGCTTTTAAGTGAAAACACACTATCAGTACTGGTTTTCCATATGAACATTGGGCGTTTAATAAATTAATTGAGAAAAATCATCGAATTCAGTTTAATTGTAATTTGCTGGGATCATCAACTAGAAACTTGTTTTATAGTTCAGATTAACAATGATGTCTAGATTTGTATTTGGTCAATAAATGTAGTTTGTATAAAACATTACAATAAAGCACGTAATTAACATAAAATCACAAACTCATGACTTTAGATTCGTCCAATCAAATTACAAAACCGATTTCCGAACCGATTTTGTCTGTAAGATACGAATTCTTCATTTTAATAACGTGATTTCAAAATCGTGTTTTTCTTTTCATAAAAGTATTTTTTAAACAAATGTGTCATAGCAAACTTTAATATAAAATGATTTGTATGTGTAGTAAAGAAATCATTGCTTTTATAAGTCCTTTTAATTTGTGAGATCGTGTTTTCAATATGGTGCTGTTGCTGTGATAAACTTTGAAATGAAATTAACTCCAAAATAGCAACGAAATACTTGATAGTATAATCCATTTCAAGATGCTTTATCAATCGCGGTTTGAATACAGCAAGGCATAACATTCCCAAAATACACTTACAACACATATGGGCCCCAAATGAGGCTTAATGCATGTGCGAAAAGTGTCATCCAGATTAGCCTGTGCAGTTCGCACAGGCTTATCAGGGACGACACTTCGCCGCCACTGCTGGATTTTCGTTAAGACCATTATAAGCGATAAACGAATGATAAATACCATTACAGCGGAGAGTGTCTTCTCTGATTTCCCTAAGCGAACTGCACAGGCTTATCTGGGACGATACATTACGCGCATGTATTAAGCCCGTTTTCACAGAGCGAGGCTCAAATACTATCTTTAGTGGTGTATACGCCGCAGACGAACTGTGTATGACACTAAAAATGCAAAGTATACTTATAAAGTAGGTTATTTGTCGTCTTTTGCAGAAGCCGTCTTACTAATACATCTATTCATTATTTCATTGTTGGGAGTAAACCAGTGGGAAATGTGATAGTTGTATTACTTGTTCCATTTCTCTCTGACATAATGATTGGTTTGTTATAGTATATGTCGTGCATTTTTTTTACAAAAAAGAACAAATAGTTGCAGTGTGAAGATCCTCCGCCTCATTTACATGAAAAAAATATTACTTTGTGCGGACTTCACAGACTAAATCTGGGACGACACTTAACGCAAATGCATTAAGCCCGTTTTTATTTCCAGAACGAGGCTGATTTAGTTCTGCTTTGTAAGGGCAAAATGACACGTTTGTAAATGACGCTTTTGTAACGGTCTTTTGGGTGGTAGCATGAGTTTCAATATTCCTTTACTATGATAAGCTTAACATTATATTTCAAATAATGGTAACTCTAATGAATTTAGTATTTATATTATATTTTATAAAACGATTGAACACGCGCACTGACCAATGCATGCCTGCAAACGGCTGATCAATCAAGACAACCCACACAGTCTAAAGTAGATACATTTGTTGTACAACCAGAAGGCGAATCATGTGGCGCACGGATATATAAACTTTATGTAGCATGAACATATACTTTATACAAAGCAGCTTCTCATTTGTAAACATATAACATATTAAACAAAGTCAAACCTTTTTATTAACAATATTATCGTTCATTCTTGAAAAAGCATGATGGTATTTAGAGCATTGAGCTATCACTATTATCTCACGACTCTGAAAGTTACATAAATGTTTCTAGGGTTAACATCATGTCTTTGAGTAGTTAAATGGTATGACATTGCGACATATATTTATTTGTATTTACAACTGAATGAAGTTATCTGACATTGAAAGCCGTTACAGCGTCATTTTCGAAAGCATATCTTTTTAAATTATTTTTCCTTATGGCTTTTCCCTCGCTTGTTTGCGACTGAAGATGAATTGGTTTCTTTTACAGAAATAACGAGTATATGTTTTGTCTACGACGGTTGTGTAAGAGCAATACGCCATTAATGAAACATAAAACGGATGTGGATAGTTTGGACTGAATGACGGGGATAAAATAGCATGGGATCTGCATGCAAATTTGAGACTATTATTGTCCAGATGTCCATCCCACGAGCTATAAAATCATCTCCAAGAACACTCTTTTTCCTATACAACGTAATGAATTAACATACTCAAGCAAAAAACACTATATCATGCGTTCTAAAGGTAAACCATATGTTGAAATAAACATTAGAGTTCCAATGAGTCTTCAGGCATGTATTAAAATCTTTATTGTATTATACCTATATTCTGTTTTAATTAACGATTTCGATACACATGTACTAAAATGTTGTTCTTTAACTTAAATGTACGTTGACGAAATAGTTAATATATACTGTTAATGTCGTGTTTGATCATTAAAAAAACGAACATTCGCATTTGAGATAATATTATATGTTTCACGAACAAATAATTAATATAAATATATGTGTATTATTTATCGACCTAAGTTTATATTAATTTTTTGTAAGTATATACATTTAAACAGTATGCGTATGTTACTCCAAATGAATCGTAACCATTCGTCGAGAATTCGGTTGCACATATTTTGTTCAAAGATGTTTATTAATTGAAAGTTGTTTACCTGCATATGCACCAATATTTTTGCACGAAACGATGACCCGGAGATCCTGCAGTTTAAAGAGTGTTTGATCATTTTTATAGTTTAAAGGACTTGACGAGACTTCAACAGGCTATTGATATGAATATGTTCTCAGAAAGAAGCGAAAGTATTTTCATCGTAAAAAAATGTAATATCATTTTTTAGCAGATTTTTTTTATCATAAATTTCCCTTGGGCGGTTATACACATTACATAGTCACAAATATACAAGGACATGATAAGTATGGCAAAACAAAGGATGCAACGATCTGTCTTGAGTGAGCACTTGAAACTGACACAGCGTTCACGTGAAAACGGGCATGTTCGTATAAATGAATTTGAAAAACAAAATTTATATCGTGCTACTTTATCCCAAACGTCGCAACCTATATTAGCAAATATAACAGTATGTGACGTGAATTCTACTTTAGATCTGATACATCAACACAACTTTCAATTTATTTGCAAGTCTCCCAATGTACTATGCAAGATTGATGTGTTATTCGTACTTGTGTAATTTCCTGTTCATTTAAAGAGGTAAACGAGTTATTAAATTAATCACTTAATGGTTTAGCTGTGTAAATAATACGACCGCAATCAATCAAGCTGTTATGTTATAAGATAATTATCTGCAAATCCCCGGGTGTCGATGTGTGTTACACAGTTATGGATTGACGCTACCAATGCACCTGTCATATAATGAAGTAAGTAATGATTTAATGACTTGTTCCCATACAATATAATTTTCTGTCCGATAGGAAGGTAATTATATTTTAAGTAAAAGCCAACATTAGACGTTATAATGCACAATGTTCATTGGTGTATTATAATCGTACAGGTATAGCTTGACAACATTGACCTGACATATGTATAGTCTAAGTGAAAAAAACGACCATGAGTAACGTGAAATATTTAGCTTGTGGATGATATTTTTTCGTATTTGAGAAACATGCAATGATAACGTTCCTTCAGGACCTCTCATTACACCACATCCGAAATAGCACACATTTACTGCAGGTATAGCTTGACAACATTAACCTGGCACTCGTGAATTCCATTAGTATGAATCTGTAACGGTACCATATATTCATAAATGTCAGTGCCAGGTTAATATTTTTAAACCATATAGTTGGTATGGCCAGTTTTAGAACAGGCATGACATTAACTTTTATTTGGAAAAATCATTTTGATAATATCAATAGGAAAACTGATAAAACATATTGCTAAAAGGGAATCTTTATTGAACACAAAACAACATGTATTAAGCATCGAAGAAATTTCATCGCATATACAATCATATATAAACTGTTAAAACGATTGTGTTGAAGCAAATTCCTCGTCGTGTAGGATTATGACGCATGTTTTATTAAATGCGCGATAGTGTGTCTTTGTTTTATTGAATTGATTAACATTAATGAACTTTACTAATTACAACAAAAAAACGATATTTTCGCAACAGTATATATTTTTATTTAAATTAACGAATACACAGCAACATACCCGTTTATTGAGATCCCTGCAGACTAAGGCGGTTAAATTGTTTCTACAGTTAATCTAGGCATCAAAGGCTATACTATCTTATATATATATATACAAACATGTTCCCCGTTTTCAATATGTTTGAGATGAATTGCATACTGTCATTCTAAACAATTAGAGTTTCAGGGAAAGCAGATATCAATATGACATAAGAAAAGAGACATGATTGACTCGATTTATTCCTTTATCACCCATATAGACGGCATAAGTAACATAATATGTTCACCCATCCATTAATCTTAGCGGTTCCTCAAACATATTGTTGTTTTGAAAGAAATATTAATATTAACATGTTTGGGTCATGTTAATATTCATAAAATGCATATTGTAAAAAAAGCATTTCATGAAATAAGGTACCACAAATATTTGTCAGTGCTGACTGATCTAGAATTTTGAAACAACTGCACAGTTTATCTACTCAAATAGTTATCAGGTTTGGTTTAATAAATATGAACATGGTTAATGATGGCTATTTGTTATACTGCTATCTGTTGCCTTCATATTTGGAAAACTAAGTTTATAATACTTTCATAGAATCAGTACGTGTTACTTGTATTAACTCCAGTAAATCGCGGCTCCAAAAATTAGCAAGTGTTACTCTGGTGAATATTACATTATTGAATAAACTCGACAACCGAACTAATCTTGTAGAATGTATATTCGATATGAATTAAATAACAATAACAAAGTTCAAGATAAACAATTGCAATTGTTTTTTTATTAAAACGTAAATACTGCACTGCAGCATTAATCTCTTGGTGACTGAGACGGACAGGAAAAGTATTATGTCATAATAATGTCATTACACTCTGACAAATATATATTTGACGAAGAAATTATTTAAGACAGTATGTGTTCAGACAAATAGTTGATAGATGTGGCTTGAAGAACTAAATCACATTATGTATCTTATAGTTATCATTACGCAACGAGAATTGCACTTCTATCCGTTGTTGACTCTTGATATATTTCATGAAGTATGTATATATACAAGATATAGCTTTTTGCGAAATGTGTATGTTTCCATAATTTAAATAAATCTCAAATAGATGATGCGTGGCAAAATATGTTGAGTTGCACTTTTATATGTATAGGTATCTAAAACGGTCAAGGTCTGACAAAGAAGAAGAAATACTAAGTCGAGAATCTCGGCTACGCCTGTGTTCAATTGCTCTGGACAAAATGCTTAGTTTTGTTCAGACGCACGTTCATTAGTACAACAATTATAGATTACGAATAATAACACATTTTAAGGAGGCACAATATTGAGAATGCATTCCTCAACATGTCCAGTTGCAACATATTATTATGTGGATTCCAAGCCAACCCAAATCATACATTATGGCGATTAATACATAAACAAAATTACGTTTCTTTTCCGAAGGATAGTTAGGGAAGTTTTTTTGTGTAACCATGGCTTAAATACACGATACATAAGAACTATCATCAACATATTAAAACCATTCTTGTTTATATGTTTCAATTACGACAGTTTTAAGTGCAAACTATATGATTTAATATCGACACAGCTTGGATTATTGAACACGAAAGAAATAACCTTAAGTGTAAAACAGTTTTAAGCATTACACAAATTCCATTAGAACGCCATTGTGGCAATCGTGTAAACTTGGTTTCTGTATGGTGTCTTGATGCAAAGTGTAAGTCAATAAAGCAAATTCTAAGAGCACATATACGACTTGGCTGTTTATTTTTTCGTGAATGACCTTATATCAGCCAGGCTCATGGTTGGTGATATCTGACAAACATTGAGCCATTCTGTAGTGTGCCAGTATAATTCTTACAATAATGTAATGGTAATTGTATCCGTTATGCCAATATATCAGTTCAAGAAGCATCGTTAAAACTAAGTTATGTTAGTTAACTCTAAAGGCCAAGTCAAGAAAAATGTAAATTAATAAATTACACATTATTTTTGTTGCCGTCGAAAATGTGGTTTCCATATTAAGAAAAGAGCTGGGAAAATTACTTTCTTTAAGCAAAAAAGAAAATACTTCTCTTAAAAAATAAAATAAAACACTATCGTTTCTTTCATTTCAAAGGGTATACATCCAATAAATATAAATTAAAGTTCAATTACACACAATATTAAATATAAATTATTGAATTTACATTATTGAATAATGTAATATTCATCAGAGTAACACTTGCTTATTTTAGAGCAGCAATTTACTGGAGTTAATACAAGTAACACGTAATGATTCTATGAAAGTATTATAAACTTAGTTTTCCAAATATGAAGGCAACAAATAGCCATCATTAACCATGTTCATATTTATTAAATCAAACCTGATAACCATTTGAGTAAATATACTGTGCAGTTGTTTCAAAATTCTAACTCAGTCAGCACTGACAAATATTTGTGGTACCGTATTTAATGAATTGCTTTTTTTACAATATGCATTCTATGAATATTAACTTGACCCAAACATGTTAAAATTTATATTTCTTTCAAAACAACAATATGTTTGAGGAACCGCTAAGATAAATGTATGGGTGAACATATTATGTTTCTTATGCCGTCTATATGAGTGATCAAGGAATAAATCGAGTCAATCATGTCTCTTTTCTTTTGTCATATTGATATCTTCATTCCCTGAAACTCTTATTGTTTAGAATGACAGTATGCAATTCATCTCAAACATATTGAAAACGGGGAACATGTTTTGTATATATATAAGATAGTATAGCCTTTTATGCCTAGATTTACTCCAGAAAAATGTAACCGTCTCAGTCTGCAGGGATCTCAATCAACGGGTATGTTGCTGTGTATTCGTTAATTTAAATAAAAAAATATGCTGTTGCAATAAAATCGTTTTTTGTTGTAATTAGTTAAGTTCATTAATGTTAATCAATTTAATAAAACAAACACACACTATCGCGCATTTAATAAAACATGCGTCATAATCCTACACGACGAGAAATTTGCTTCAACACAATCGTTTGAAGTGTTTATATATGATTGTATATGCGATGAAATTTCTTAGATGCTTTATACATGTTGTTTTGTTTTCAATAACGATTACCTTTTCGCAATATGTTTTATCAGTTTTTCTATTGATATTATCAAAAAATCCAAATAAAAGTTAATGTCTTGCCTGTTCTAAAACTGGCCATACCAACTATATGGTTTAAAAATATTAACCTGGCACTGACATTTATGAATATATGGTACCGTTACAGATTAATACTAATGGAATTCACGAGTGCCAGGTTAACGTTGTCAAGCTATACCTGCAGTAAATGTGTGCTATTCCGGATGTGGTGTAATGAGAGGTTCTGAAGGAACGTTATTATTGCATGTTTCTCAAATACGAAAAAATATCATCCACAAGCTAAATATTTCACGTTACTCATGGTCGTTTTTTTCACTTAGACTATACATATGTCAGGTCAATGTTGTCAAGCTATACCTGCACGATTATAATAGACCAATGAACATTGTGCATTATAACGTCTTATGTTGGCTTTTACTTAAAATATAATTACCTTCCTATCGGACAGAAAATTATATTGTATGGAAACAAGTCATTAAATCATTACTTTCTTCATTATATGACAAGAGTGTATTGGTACCGTCAATCCATAACTGTGTAACACACATCGACACCCGGGGATTTGCAGTTAATTATCTAATAACATAACAGCTTGATTGATTGCGGTCGTATTATTTTCACAGCTTAACCATTAAGTGATTAATTTAATAACTCATTTACCTCTTTAAATGAACAGGAAATTACACAAGTACGAATAACACATCAATCTTGCATAGTGCATTGGGAGACTTGCAAATAACTTGAAAGTTTCGTTGATGTATCGGATCTAAAGTAGAATTCACGTCACATATTGTAATATTTGCTAATATAGGTTGCGACGTTTGGGATTAAGTAGCACGATATTAATTTTGTTTTTCAAATTCATTTATACGAACATGCCTGTCTTCACGTGAACCTGTGTCAGTTTCAAGTGCTCACTCAAGACAGATCGTTGCATCCTTCGTTTTGCCATACTTATCATGTCCTTTTATATTTGTGACTATGTAATGTGTATCACCGCCCAAGGGAAATTTATGATACACACAATCTGCTAAAAAATCATATTACATTTATTTACGATGAAAATACTTTGAAAATTCGCTTCTTTCTGAGAACATATTCATATCAATAGCATGTTGAAGTCTCGTGGGGTTTCAAGTCCTTTAAACTATAAAAATGATCAAACACTCTTTAAACTGCAGGATCTCCAGGTCATCGCAACGTATGCCATTAATAATAAATGCGTTTCGTGCAAATAGAATGGTGCATGTGCAGGTAAACAACTTTCATTAAATAAACAACTTTGAAAAAACAATGTGCAACCGAATTCTCGACGAATGGTTACGATTCATTTGGAGTAACATACGCATACTGTTTAAATGTATATACTTACAAAAAATTAATATAAACTTAGGTCGATAAATAATACACATATATTTATATAAATTATTTGTTCGTGACATTAACAGTATATATAAACTATTTCGTCAACGTACATTTAAGTTTAAGAACAACATTTTAGAACATGTTTATCGAAATCGTTTATAAAAACAGAATATAGGCATAATACAATAAAGATTTAAATACATGCCTTAAGACTCATTGGAACTCTAATGTTTATTTCAACATATGGTTTACCTTTAGAACGCATGATATAGTGTGTTTCCGCTTGAGTATGTTAATTCATTACGTTGTATAGGAAAAAGAGTGTTCTTGGAGATGATGTTATAGCTCATGGGATGGACATCTCGACATTAATAGTCTCATATTTGCATGCAGATCCAATGCTATTTTACCCCCGTAATTCAGTCCAAACTATCCACATCAGTTTTATGTTTCATTAATGGCGTATTGCTCTTACACAACCGTCGTAAACAAAACAAATACTCGTTATTTCTGTAAAAGAAACCAATTCATCTTCAGTCGCAAACAAGCGAGGGAAAATCCACAAGGAAAAATAATTTAAAAAGATATGCTAACAAAATGACGATGTAACGGCTTTCAATGTCAGATAACTTCATTCAGTTGTAAATACAAATGAATATATGTCGCAATGTCATACCATTTAACTACTCAAAGACATGATGTTAACCCTAGAATCATTTATGTAACTTTCAGAGTCGTGACATAATAGGGATAGCTCAATGCTCTAAATACCATCATGCTTTTTCAAGAATGAACGATAATATTGTTAATAAAAAGGTTTGACTTTGTTTAATATGTTATATGTTTAAAAATGAGAAGCTGCTTTGTATAAAGTATATGTACATGCTACATAAAGTTTAGATATCCGTGCGCCACATGATTTGCCTTCTGGGTCTACAACAAATATATCTACTTTAGACTGTGTGGGTTGTCTTGATTAATCAGCCGTTTGTAGGCATGCATTGGTCAGTGCGCGTGTTCAATCATTTTATAAAATATAATGTAAATACTAAAAAGCAGAACTAAATCAGCCTCGTTCTGGAAAAAACCGGGCTTAATGCATTTGCGTTAAGTTTCGTCCAAGATTAAGTCTGTGAAGTCCGCACAAAGTAATATTTTTTCATGTAAATGAGGCGGAGGATCTTCACACTGCAACTATTTGTTTTTTTTTTGTAAAATAATGCACGACATATACTATAACAAACCAATCATTATGTCAGAGAGAAATATAACAAGTAATACTACTATCACATTTCGTACTGGTTTACTCCCAACAATGAAATAATGAATAGATGTATTAGTAAGACGGCTTCTGCAAAAGACGACAAATAACCTACTTTAGAAGTATGCTTTGCATTTTGAGTGTCATACACAGTTCGTCTGCGGCTTATAGACCACTTAAGATAGTATTTGAGTGTCATACACAGTTCGTCTGCGGCTTATACACCACTTAAGATAGTATTTGAGCCTCGCTCTGTGAAAACGGGCTTAATACATGCGCGTAATGTATCGTCCCAGATAAGCCTGTGCAGTTCGCTTAGGGAAATCAGAGAAGACACTTTCCACTGTAATGGTATTTATCATTTGTTTATCGCTTATAATGGTCTTAGCGAAAATCCAGCAGTGGCGGCGAAGTGTCGTTCCTGATAAGCCTGTGCGAACTGCACAGGCTAATCTGGATGACACTTTTCGCACATGCATTAAGCCTCATTTGGGGCTCATTTGTGTTGTAAGTGTATTTTGGGAATGTTATGCCTTGCTGTATTCAAACCGCGATTGATAAAGCATCTTGAAATGGATTATACTATCAAGTATTTCGTTGCTATTTTGGAGTTTATTTCATTTCAAAGTTTATCGCAGCAACAGCACCATATTAAAAACACGATCTCACAAATTAAAAGGACTTATAAAAGCAAGGATTTCTTAACTACACATACAAGTCATTTTATATCAATTTTTGCTATGACACATTTGTTTAAAAAAAACTTTTAAGAAAAAAAAACACGATTTTGAAATCACGTAATTAAAATGAAGTATTCGTATCTTACAGACGAAATCGGTTCGGTTATCGGTTTTGTAAATTGATTGGTCGAATCTAAAGTCATTAGTTTGTGATTTTATGTTAATTATAATATATAATTATTATATTGTAATGTATTATACACATCTACTACATTTATTGACCGAATACAAATCTCGACATCATTATTAATCTGAACTATAAAACAAGTTTCTAGTTGGTGATCCCAGCAAATTACAATTTAACTGAATTCGATGATTTTTCTCAAATAATTGATTAAACGCCCAATGTTCATATGGAAAACCAGTACTGATAGTGTGTTTTCACTTAAAAGCTACCAACGTATTTCGCACATTTAAATACGCACTATAGTAAAACCTTGCCAGATTTCGACAATTTGATATGTTCAGCTTATTAATGAACAATCCGTTTTGTATTATATATCATTCCCAAAATGTCAATCTTCAAATGTGCATATACTAGTAACTGCTTTTCCCATTATAACAAGCCAATGTCTGAAGTCGCAGTGGATGCTATTAATGTGTTGTCCGGATTGCGACCGATAGCTCTCATTAAAAAGTTATAACAGATGGGCTTGTAAGAAGTCCACCTATATAATATTGTATAAGAACTAATAGCGCACACGTGTCGCCTGTCATTAAGGACTGGGATCACCGCCTTTGAACGGTCAATGCAACAGGGTTGAGGACTAACGGCACCTTACACTTACAGCTCGATAAAACACAAATCAAAGGCGCGTCTAAAATGGTCTCAACAAATGTACTAGTAATTATTAAGACATAAAATGTAAACATGAATGCCAACAGCTGACGCGTAAATCGAATACTTCACACAATAATGTTAGTGTTCTTTTGTCAAAAATATCTGAAATCTCTGAAAATTTATGATTAGTGTTTCAAAGATGTTAGTATAAAATAATTATGGTTCATCTATAAACGATATTTATCCATGTATGCCTAGCGTCTTGAAAAAAGGCCTTGGCAAACAGCGAAGACCCAGATGAGACGCCGCATGATGCGGCGTCTCATCAGGGTCTGCGCTGTTTGCTTAAAGGAATTTCTGTAAGAAATATTATAAATATAGAAATAAATATACTAGACATCCCTAATTTTGGAAATAAATTGATCTAATTTAGAAGGATGGGAGAGTCCACTAGGCATAAATGGGTTAACTATCAAGTCAGTGATGTGTCTACAGCTATGGTCAAACTTGGTATAAGACAGATCCTTAATATGTTTCATCCACATAACAAAAAAAAACAACACCTCTATTGCTTGCCACCTCTTAACACTGCAATACGACTCTATTAAAGATATGCACGGAGAAACTTTCTACTGTATCCACACAGCACGAATTTGCTGATTTTAATATAGCACATAATACAAATTTTAAAACTCTATCATGAGATTAATATTGGTTCTCATCCACTACTTTTATTACATTATAACAGAACACCGACTATTAAGATGAAATGGGTAGCACTAGGTTCACCGCCTCTGAACTAAAGATTTAGTTTAATAAACTATCTGTATGATGATAAAAACACAATTAATGAAATATGAAAACATGTGGATAAAACCATTATATACCCATTATCACTAATGAACATCTGGATCTTTCTGTCTTCTTGGGCATATGCTAATGATAACAGAAACTCTTCATTCTACAAAAACATTGTCATTGTTGGCATTATACATATATTATATTGCATATAATTATATCTGGTACGATTAAATAGGCTTTAACAATAATAAAAAAAAACAACACAGAAAACAGTTTGTTGTAAAAAAACATTATCAGGAGTAGCGAAAATAGTGCATATAAGTAAACAAACATATACTTTCACATGAAATACTTCAATAATATCAAAATGCATTTTTTTTAAATAATTGTTAGTGATGTTTTCATATAAGAGTTAAGAAAAAGCAGAAATTATGTATAAAGCCCATTTATATTAGAAGTAGATACGTGCTATCAATTTAAAAACAGGTCCCATAGCGTGTTTTCAAAAGTCAGTTACAAAAGGTGTGTGCCATTTTTTCGGCAATAAATTAATTATAAAAGATAACATTGCCTCACATAAATACAATACGGAGATTTCGGTCATATGTTAATGTGCACATGCACAACTACCATGTATTTTGCGAGGAAATGATGTTTGAATACTCAATATCTCGAAGGTCACGTTTGTACAACATATTTTTGGAAGGTTGTCCTGCAATAACTGTTTATTGCTACGTCAATGATCTTGATTAAAAAACGAGGGAAGCACATCCACCAAAGAACTCAGTGGACGTATTTATTATAAGAGATATACATATGGAGAAGCTCGCTGGGTGAAAGTTTCTGCCTTTTACTAGAACAATCCCGAAAATGACTAATGTCAGCCAACGAACCTCACTTTTACGCAAGCCGCCACCGTATACGCATGCCCCCGACCCCTTTCCCCTGCATATTAGTTACCCATTTGAAAGAATCGTTTATTAAAAACATATACATTTGAAAAAGTCATCAGTTTTCTCTGATCTTGTTTAAACTTATAGGTGTTCATACAGTCAAAACGATTACAGTTTTCGTTATACAGATTTCTCATTTTGATCCCATGCGGATAACATTTGATACCTTTTCATGGAAAAACTAGTATTGAAAAACGATGTATGATATCTCAGATATGATTGAAATATTTTGCAGATGAAAATTATTGTATTTACAGCCGATAATGACCAGTGGGTTTTTGTTAATTAAGTATATGATATTCCCGCTGTGAAAAAGATCCCACATGAATTGCTTTAACTGAAATGAATATGCAAAGAAAAAAAATGTTGATAGGACATACATATGCTTTGGTTGTTTTTTTAGATATATAGGTTCATTAACTATTGTCTATTTTGACAACTATATTATGCTTGATGCGTGTTTTGTCTGTCTTTAAATCCTTCGTTTGTTCGTCCTTCTTTCCGTCCGAGAAACATTAATCAACTTTTTTCGCAAAAGCCAGCGTCTGGTAAAAGTTAAAATAATTGGTACCGTGTTAAATGGATTTTCGATTTCATAAAGAAACATCTTTTTACTTCATTCCGCCAATCGTTACACGTCTTCGTACGATGGGCTAATAGTCGTCTGTTACTCCACCTTTGGAAAACGGATATGTGTTTTATGTTGAATAAAGGTTTTTGGTCTTATTGTCTAACAACAGGTTCATATCATTAGCCAACTTCAAACACCAAGATTATTTCTGCAACTTGAAATTTATGACATAATCAAACTATTTGTATTAATCATTCATGATCATCGACTTAATGGGACCACCCTCAACGTATATAAATCACATTATAATCGAACATGTAACCCGCAGTTTGATTGACGCATACACGGCAGGAACCTTTTTGTTACAGACCGATTACGCTAAACCACAGTCCACAAATATATGAGTCCTGCTCCGGAAAAACGGAGTTCAATGCATGTGCGCAAAGTATCGTTCCAGATTAGCATGTGCAGTCCACACAGGCTAATCAGGTACGACGTTTTCCGACGTTTTCCGAATGAACTGAGTTTTCCTTTAAACTTCCTAACAACTCAATGTAATAAGTGATCTTGTTTTTGTTGTTGTTTTATGCGATTAGGCAGAAATTTATTTATTATTTTGGTTATACGCCGTAAGACATATTTATCGGTAATTTTGTTGACTTGTTAAATTAAAATTAAAACTATGTCGACTACACACACTTTTATTCGACCATGGTGGATGCTTTCCTGTATTTTTGTTTTTTTATACAAATAATGATACATGTCAAATTTAACATGACCGAACACGATAATCACGATTTAACGCGGATTAACGCGGAGAGTATGTTAATTACTGTATATAGTTCTGCCTACTTATTAGTTTAAACATATTTATTTCAAACAATGTACATGTGTTTACAAAGAAAATACAACAACGTTTATAATAAGTTCATGTTCGAATAGGATAGGAACAAAGACAAGGCTTATAGAGTTCATTTCCCTATGCAATAATAGTTTCATATTGTCAAACGAACATAATTGGATGTAAATGACTTAAACAATAATAACCAATGGTAAAAGAAAGAGAAACTAATTATTGGGGCGCCACTATATCACTACTTAAACAACTTCAGAAAAAGAATCACCAACACGAGAATCATGATTTATTTTATACCTAATGATAAAATATGACATTTCTGCAGTGAAATAACAGCAGTGAAAAGAACAAAATTGTTCTTTTCACCGGTAAGAGAACACATTTTCGGAATTCCTTTTCTTTTTTTAGATTATCATAGCAAGATGTACTTCCCTTGTTTATATCCTTGTTAATATTTTTTCTAGGATTACGAGTAAAATAAAATCGATAATCCACCGAATCTAACAAATTTTCTTTTAATTTATTGCTTTTTTACCGTTTATTTACATTGTAAAAGAGTTTTACTGAAGAATTTCCCTGGAATAATGACGTAATTTCGTCAACAAAATGACGTCATTTCAATGTATTGAGGCACGCCACGGGAGAGAGGGTCACTTTTCAGCGAAAGGGAAATTATTATTAATTATTTTCTTGAAAAAGGGCCATAATTTTTTTTTGTTCATGTCAGTGTGAGATCGTTTGTTATTTCACTCGTGATTATAGAAAAATAAAATTTTCACTCGTGGCTGCGCCACGTAGCAAGCATACCTGGTTGTTCATCATTGTTCTTAATTAAAATAAGATACAAGTAGAACTAATTTTAAAGACTAATGTATTAATAGCAAATCGACGTGGAAAACTATGTGCGTATTTTTGTATTGTAAATATGTGTAAACAGCTATTTCGACATCGAAAGAATCTCTGCTGTAACCATACACTTATAATACTATATATTTGAACCTTGTTCTTGGAAAACGGGGTTTAATGCATGTACGCCAATTGTCGTCCAAGATTATCCTGTGCAGTCAGCAAAGGCCAATTTGGGACAATACTGTAAGCCTTAAATGGAATTTCAGTAAGAAGGTACTTCCTTTAAACGAAACATTCCATAAAAGGGAACAGTTACGTCCCTGATTAGCCTGTGAGGAGCGGACTGCACAGGCTAATCTGGTACGACACTTTTCGCAAATGCATGACGCCCAGTTTTTGCACAGCGATGTTCATTTTAATATTAAATATACTTCAAAAACAGCACAGTCATAATGCCACTTTATATGGAAGAATGTTTATGAAACTGAATTTTTGACAAGTCGTAAATAATTATATTTAATTGTAAACTTCAATGTGTTTTTATGTGATATTGACAAAGTATTGTATGATGCCTAAAAGAGAGCAAAGCGAAAGGAGAGGGAAGTGTCTGATGCACCCCAACTGGACCATCCTGCCCGAAATGTGGAAAGGCGTTCCATGCCAGGATTGGATTAATCAGTCACCTTCGCACCCACAACACCAACCACAGAAACACAAACAGTTGAACTCATGGTCATCTTTGACAACGAAGGACGAACTATAATTGTATGATGCCTAATACGTCTTAACATAATTGCAGATAATAATAAAGTCCTATCATAATGAGAACAAGTAACAAAGTAGCAAGCTTCCAGATCTTGACGGATTTTACCTGTGAAAAATGCAATGGCTATCTTTAACCGGTTGTTCAAAGAGCGTGTCGCAATTTTCACAGAAACCAGAAGCCATTTCCCGCTTGACATGTCCATTTCAAGTCATGCGAGGTATTTGTTACGACATTTTTCCATGTGTACCCTGTCATAATCTGATATTTATGCATTGTGGGTGGGCTACATGAAACAAGAAATGCCTTAATCGATAAACAAATGCCTTTCCATTCTCGACAGAGATTTGCCTCAGGTGAAAGAAAGGGAACATATAGATTGATCCGACATGACCTTTACCCATAATACAGTTGGCAATATGTTTATGAGTATACAAAATAGGTTATACTGATAAAAACAAAACAATATCATTTGTTTAAACGTACTACACATATATTGTCAATTTTACATAGGCATAAATAAATCATATATCGGGCTTTTTCGAGCAACCCGGACACAATACCCAAGAGCAAATAATTAAACAATTACAAGTGAGTCATAATATGTATTTTAATATGGATTTAGTTCACGTGATGCCGTGTTTGAAGTGAAAATTTGGCTGTTAAAAAGTAATTATGGTTTGATACTTGCATGAATTGAAAACATAAAAATAAGATCAAGGTATTCTGTGGATATAATAAGTTTTCTATACTGTGTTTGAAATCGGATAAAATAGTGTTTTGAAATGGATTTGCGTAATTGTTCTTTGCTCATGCAAAACAGGTTTAGAGCCATGGCTGAGCGGGAAAATGAGCTGACAAGCGGCGTAAACAACCAAAATATAAGCAGGCTTGCCGTTATGAACAGTTCTTGAGATGAAAACATACTCCATATGTTTGATGAGCTACGATTTATTCGGAGCGACCAGGTTAGTTGGAATCAAAGCATACTTTGTCTTCAAGATTCAATGATGTCCGTGAATGAAAAAAATCAATCATGTTGTATCCACAACAAATTTTCATTCGGAGTTTTTGAAAACCCCAGATTACAAATCAATGGTCATTGAAGCAAGATCGAGCAGAAATAACCTTATATTTCGAGTCTTTGCTGACAATTATGGCGAAAATTGCCATCAGCTTATTTTTTTGATTTTTTAAAGAACAACATATATATTGACCCGCGCTAAATATACATCTCTAGAGCGCAACGACTTGGACATAGAAATCAGAACAAATCACAGCGAAATAGACCAATTATCGTCAAGTTTCGGGACTACGGTACTGTTGAACAGATAATGAGTCATGTGCGTCAATTGCGTAACACTAGCTTTTCAATTGATTATGACTTTCCACGTGAAATCCAAGGAGAAGAATCCAAGGCGATTGTGGCAAAAATACAAAACTTAAAAACAACAAAATCCAAGGTCGAAAGTTCATATTGTGTATCAGAAAAGCTAATACATGATGGAACTATTATACAGGTTGAAATTCCAGATTGGAGAAAAGACATCGGGGCAAACAGGCTGTCAACAGATAGCAATATTTGATCTGTAAAACCACCGCAGATAAGTCGTAATGTCAGCCCTATACATGAACAGCAACAACGTTACGGTTCCAATTAGTTTGACACCAATAAATATATTGGTTATATTTGGCATGGGCCATATCAGAAACATGTATTTCACCAAATGCTGCATTTCAAAGAAACATACGTAACTTCACAATACAAATCTTTAAAGCCCCATATATACACAAAAATCAACGGAACTTTCGTAGAGTATTTCGTAAAATAAAGTTACCCAATAAAAAATCAATGTTCCTTATAGCAAAAGCCAAAATTTCAAAGCCTGATGTGGTCTGGTCACATGGATATTTGTAGATACAAAATGCACGTTTTTATTTTTTCGTGTCACAATTAATTCCATTTTAAATTACAGCACTTATATCTACTCATACGACACATGAACACTAACATGGTACCATTTAAGTGTTCTTGTGTCGTTTGAATATATAGATAGATATATTTATTTGAGTATCATGGTGCAAACACAATCAACAAACATGTTGTATTCATAAAATAATACATAAAATACAAACATGAGAATTAACCATGTCATGCAACACAGTACCAAGGATAGCACAAAAAAGAGAGTGAACTCTTATTTCCATTGTGGTCCTTGATAGATAATAGATATAAATAAATAAATAGACATTTTTGCGGAAAATTAAAACGGAATTAATTGTGTCCCAAAAAAAATAAAAACGTGCATTTTATATTTACAAACATCTATGTTATCGGCAATTGCTCTATGGAACACTGATTTGTAATTTTTAAACTTTATTTTACGAAATATTGTACGAGATTTTCGTTGTTTTTGAGTAGTAATGTCATTTGAGTGAAAGCGACGTTTTATATTAAGCATAATGTAATTAATTGTTAATGTTGGTTGCGAAACCAAGATTGCGTTCTTTGTAAAAGTTTAATAACTGCATACAGTGACAAATGAGTTGCTAAATGCATTTTTATTAACAATTGCTTTGGCTTATCTAGTCGTTATCAATGACAGTTTATCTTTTATAGTTTAATGCTTACATACAAATTATTATCCCACATATTTCCGATCTGTTTCTGTATATAATTTAGGACTTACTGCAAAAATGTTGTGCTGATAGTAAACCAATAAATGCACGTTTGTTATCATAGCTCCTTATGTGCGTTTTCTCCACGTTAGTTTTCCAAATCTGTTTTGATATCACCGCCAATTAAATCCTCAAGATTTGTATTACTTTAATTTTTTAATACGTTTGATTCGTCCTCGAAAATAAGGATAATGTGTTTTGTTCACGACTTGATATTGAGAGCAATACGCCATTCATGTTATACCAAACGGATGTGTGATAGCGTTCGCTGAATGAAGAGGTTTGAACTAAAATTGAATTGTCAATGTAATTATTAGTTTTCAAATGTTAATATGCCCATATATCTAAGATTTGATATCATTTCACAAAAAAGCACTGTTTAAAAACGAACTGAAAATATCTGTTTGATTAATATCAAGTGTTATGTTGGGTTGAAAACGGATTTATTTTGAGGATCACTATATAAACTTTTTAATCCGAAATCGAAATCCGTTTATAAATTTCACCGCAAAAATACTTAAGGAACGCGCAATTAAATGCCCATTAAAATATCGACTGAATATGTACTGTTTGATGACGCAGTTTTTAAGGAATATTTACATATTAAAGAGTTCGAGCGACTGCCTGCTGCGGCAATCATAAGCATGTTTGATTGAAGGCGTGGAGCTTGACTGTAACTTGCAAGTACTTCTTTCGAATGACGAATTCGACTGAGTAAGAAAGCTGTTTTGGGGTTCCTGTTCAAGGAAAACTTTTCTTAACTGCATGGAAAGTTCTTTCGACTTGGTTTGTACAAAATACTTATTGACTAAAATGTTGTTCCTGATTAGCTTGTGCGGACCGCGTTTGGGACGACACTTATACCAAATGCAATACGCCCAGTTTTCACAGAAAGAGGCTCATTATATGCGGTTGGAGACAAAATAACAGGTTGTTAGATGTAAAATATAATTAGTTATCTCAAGTATAGCAATAACTGTTTGGAGTAATTGCACAACGTACAATAAGGCAAATAGCCCAAACAATAAATCGTGGTGCCATCACATTGCAAAGAAAATCCAGCAAGACTCATGAAATTAACGACTGAAAGTTACAAGGCTGTTGTCATATGCAGCATACAAGTATTTTCATTATGATCTTTCTACAAAATTCTCTATAGATGTGTTTTGCATTCAAATGTCATATTATCAATGGTTATAATATAAGAGGAATTTGTAGAGGTCTTGATTTTACAAAGGTGCATACATTGTTCGTAATGTACAATCTTTAAATGATAAGCGGTTTTTACTGATAGGGGACTACTGTAGTGATATAAATTATTTTCAAAGGCTTGTTTTTATACCTATTATTTATGTAGTTGACTTTAGATTCAAAGTGATAATTGTATGATAAGTATAGGGTCATTATTCATTAAATAATTTTGAATCGTTTTCAGGTCAAGTTTGAAACATACGCTTAACATGTTTTAGAATTTAAAATGGCCCTTCTTTGATTTATTTTCTATTTTAATATCTTGCTTATTTGTAATTTGCGTAGATATGGTATATGTCAGAATTGTTTCTTTGTTTATAATGGTACATGCTAATTTAGTTTAGACAAAGCAAATGTGGTTGTTATTTCAGAGTCGTCAGAAAGATTACATTGGATATGCAACAGTCGGCAATTCCTCTTCAAACTTTATGTATTTTTGATCTACTTAACATGTTTATGAGAACACAAGAGGCCAGCATACAGTAAGTGGAGGTATCGTATAGTAAAACACTACAAGAGAAATCCGAGGCATATACATAACACATTAAATGCTATTTTGGATGAGCTAGGAAAACAACCTTGACCGAACTGGATGCAATTAGGACCACATTGTAAACTTCTTGCACGAAAGAAACTGAAAACTGCAGCAAACTGAAAGATAAACTGCAACAACCTGGTGAAGCCCTGTCTGTGTACGAAGAGCACGACATAAATCGAGTTCATATCCAGCAGAGCAGAAAACGCTTGGAAAAAGTCTGAGCAAAGCTAAAGGAGAACCATGTGTAGGGTATGAGTTCAATTAAATTCCAGGCAAATATTGCCATTGAGGCGTTACTGTCTTAAAAAGGCAGGTAAAGGGCGGATTGTAGTAATGAATCCAAGCCAAGTGTTAACAATAAAGAGGAAGTCAGAATATAAAGTTACAAAATCGAGTGATCCAAATGAGACGTGCAAAGTATTTTGCAGCCTACCTAGCGGCCATGTCATTGTTGTTGATGATGGCACCAAAAGAGTAAAGCTGCTTGACCAGCAGTTCAATGTAGTAAGCCACTTTATTGTATCTAGTTTTTTATGGACATTTGCCAGATTACATCCAGTGAGGTAGCTATGACTGTTGACAATGATGTTCAGTTCATGTGGGAAATGGACATTTTATTAAAAGTCAGCGGTTTGAGTTACGACATCGCACTTTCGGTATTGCTCACTATCATGGAATGTTGTAGGTCACCTCTGGCCGTGCCCTGAACTTCTTCACGTTGGCTGGGACAATTGTGAAAAACCTTAATGCGGGTAAAGTAGGTGTGTTTAGATTAGATTTAAATATTTAATTTTAAACTTTTTGTAAGTACATGTATGAACCCATATGTAAACATAAAAGATAATGTATCTTAACACTTATAAACTTTGTATTGCAATGAACAAAAGTGTTATTTTATGACATGCTTTTTGTTTTGCAGTGTGGAAGTGTGCAGTGCGTCCTGTGTGGAGACAGTAACAACAGTCAGCACAAGCTCCTCACACTTGCCATGGATGGCACCTTGATATCCACCTTGACTGACCCTGAACTACAACAACCATGGGTTGTTCATGTTTCACCTGGAATACACCTGCTGGTCTCTGGATACACATCCCATACTGTCATATACAAGTGGATCGTGAGGGCAGAAAGAAGCTGGCAACTTTGCTTTGATAGAAGGATGGAGTTAGATACCTATGGTGTTTCTGTTACAACATAAATGCTGAACAGATCACTGTGGGACTATAAGACAACAAGACAATCATTGTTCTGGAACTCCAATAACTCTTCCTTTTGAATATTTATGTTTGTATTTGTATTAATGTTATTAACGATTTATCTTTGAATAATGACACAAATAGTAAATGCACATAATCGATTCGTTAAATATGAATTTATTAAGACAGGCAAACTAAGACTGCATGTGCGGCTTCATGTATTTACGATCATTCGCCTATTTGGTTCTCTTAAAAAAACACTTGCAGCGGTTTGTTAAAACTCTCTTCTTGGTCACTGTTTCTGTGTCTAGACAAAACGTTAATAGAGACACTTATTGGTTATGCGCTAAAAATGCAGTGGTATCTGTATCTACACGTATTCATATTCGCTTTATGACGCATTGCAGCTTTATAATCTCTCCTTTTACATCAGTTTAAGTTGCAGTCTTCCGAAAGGTAATACGAAATAAATTTGCACATCCAGACATGTGTGACATTAATATTCGGTATGGATATTATGCAGCGACTACCACGTGATATATAAGACAGAACGCATTGTAATGGACGATTGCCCATTGCCAATCTTTAATCATGTTAGAAAGTTCCGTTTGGATCTGTGGATATGAGCCCCGATCTGTAAAAACGGGGTTTTTAATGCATATGCGTACAGTTTTGTCCCAGATTAGCCTGTGCCAACCGCACAGGCTTATTAGGGACGAAACTTTCCGCATTAACTATATTTTTTATAAGTATAAGACGTCCTACAAATAAAAAAATCATAAAGGCGCTGATTAGCCTACGAGAAATCAAACAGACTTGCTGATGAATAAAGAGTCGAACTGTTTTCATATGGAAGCAAATATGTGCTATAGCCTTTATGTTAGACGGTTTATTGTCGATTGTTTTATTAAGTAAACAAATATAATTTATGTTTGTTAATGAGATGTCAACAAGACATTTGCATTAACAAAATATTTAAAAACTCTGTAAAACGATTTAAAAAATCTTCAGGAACGGTCATTTCCGTTAAATAATAATTTGAAGTATATTAAACAAATTTAGTGTCATACAAAAATTTATAATAATACTGCAGTATAATGTGTTGTTAAAGTACGAAACGTGTGATATTTTATGTGATCATAAATAAATAAATGTATAGTTTAGTTTAAACCTATTTATTTTAGCTCGATTGCATTGAAAGTACTTACTACCTATTTGAAACGCTCCCGAGTCCATTTCCTGGGACTAATACCAGTACTTGGTGTCTATGTATATAAAAAATGTATCAATTCAAAAGCAAAACTAATATAGATCTAAATGCAACGTTGTTAGAAAGTTGCTGTGTATGGACATTTGAAAACCTGTCGGTAAATGTTGTAATCTATTTTAGGGCAAAACCCAAGTTTCCAGCACAGTTCCGTAATATTGACGGGATCAACGTAATAGTCGAGTACAGACAATTGTATGTTTTTTAGGGAAAAAACATTGAAGCTGGTTCCAAAAATAGTCCCTAAAAAAACTGGGAGTTCGTTATAGTCTTCTATTACGGCCACCCCGTTAATTTTTTACGGGGCTTGTTCTGTAAACCTGCTTTCAGGACTAGTCCCGTAACATTTAACGGCAATTTTTACAGTGCATCACCACGAGTTTTAGCATGTCCATGTCAAGTGCTTTAAGTATATATCTGTATAGCAGTAACATTGCTTTTAAGCCATGATATCTTTTGAGACACTTTGGTTCGGATGTAAGAGGTTATTGGTTTCCACAATATTAGTTATTCGTGCACTTGCTGCTTTCTACATGATCATGAAAGGAAAGAAAGATTGCATACAATACGGTAATTATGGGAGACATTTGTTCTGCAACAGAGGCTTAATAAGTGACCTTTCCATTCGTTTGGAAATGAATTGATGTCAGTGATTTACTTTGGACAATTTAGTGGTTGGAGTCTCTGTTGTAATGGTATATTGTGGAGAGTGTCCTTTAACATGGCGATTGAGTCAGAAATATAATGTAAAAAATGTATCAGTCAATGACTGTCGTCATATTAAATTTCTGAAATTATTAGTTACGTTTTTGTTTTAATATTACTAGATACACAGTGTTTAAAAAGAAGCTTTTAAGATTGATAAAATAGAAGCAAATCACTTTGTAATCGGGTAGGAGGTCGAACATATCACAGCCTGAAAAAATAATTATCTTTCAAGCAAGAAAATAAACAGATACCAGACATACCAAGACGTTCAAAGTTCATTCACATTTATATGGAACGTCTATCATAAAGGGCGACATAAACGCATTTATGAGCCAGAAAACAACTGAGAACATTACAATCCTATGATAATGCAATACCATTATTGACAGCGATAGTGATGTCTGTCAAATTGATATAGACTTGTTTCACACATTGATACGGATTATAGTAAATATTAAGCAGCTTCTCTTATTTTACGACAATTCTGGAAGTTGCGTACTTATTATGTTTGTCAAATTAATAGCAACAGGTAAATATAAATACTGAAATATGCGTTTGAACAAGAACATACAGTGTGCACCGCGCATCGAAGCAAGCAGATTTTGTCGTTTAAAATTCAAGGGTGAATCCAAAGTTGTTTACTTCATGCCGAAAAAAAAACAACAAACAACGTTAAACGTATGCATGTGTCTGTGTGTGTGTGGAGGAGGGCATTATTGGAATTACTGTTTGAACTAATTATTAATGCATAATTATGTAATGCCCTGAACTAATGGCCATGTTATAACACTTTATTACGTAGTAATCTTTTAATTCCGAATATGATATGCCCATGGTTACCGCAAACTCATGATTTATATATAATATAGCAATATATATCAGCTCAAAACAGACTATTGTATTAATGTGTTATTCAGATTGTATTCCGAGTACACATACCCATAACCATATTACCTAACCTGTATTGTTTTGCCTACCTTTTTCAAACTCCAAGTATACAACTTTAAACGGCGTATGGAAGGCATTTTGTTTTACAATAACTTTATTCAAGAGTGTCATAATTGCAATGAATAACTCGCCGGAGTTCAAGGTTCACCGATTGTCAAGTACTTGATCTGGTGACCTAGCTTTTGTCAACACCGTATCCAGATTCATAGAATAAAGCATTGGTATTGTCAAGATAAACATTTCGACCAAGTATCATCGAGATTGAGTTAAACGTTGGCTTATAGTACGATAACAACGTTGTTTTAATATCTGAATTGTAACCCTCAATTTGGACAAACATGATCAAGATGTATGTGTGGCTTTGATTTTGTTTAGAAAAATATTGTGACCATGATCCATCGAACGGTATCATGTTTTTGTGTGTTTTTTTTTTCTACAATTAGACTTGTTGACCAGGAAGTTTGTTACACATAATCAAGATTCAAAAGTGTAACAATTGTGGTCTATTGCGTGGTATCTGATTTTGTCTAAGATTTGACCTGGTAATCTAGTTTTTGGTCTCACTTTACCAATATTTGAATTTGGCCTCGATATTTTCAAGATAAAGTTTTGACAAATTAAAAATAAATTGAACAATTACAAATAACACATCAATCTAGAATAGTGCATTGAAAGAGTTGTTAGTAACGTGTAGTCATCAAGTTTGAGACATAAATGCGGCTTCTAGAAGGGTAACCATTTTTTTCTTATTTGTTATATACTAATCATTTTTTGACTCGCATTATTAAGATTCAAAGAACAAAAAATGAAGCATAAATCATGTTACTGACCGGGACGCACAAGAAAAGTATTATAACATAATTATGTCATTGCACTCGAACTAATATGATTGATGAAGGGATAAATTCAGACAGTATTTGTTCAGACAGTTAGATTCGTCTTAAAGAACTAAATCGTCTTAATACTTTCAAAGAAGTTATCATGACGCACTTCTATTCGTTCGTGACTCTTACCTACTTTTGTCATAGCGAAAATATGCAAAAGAGAGTTATTAATATTTTTCATTTACATGTAATATTATGCTTTTTAATTTACTGCAATTTCACATTAAACAATAATATACATATATTCCATTCTGTTTTTATATTTGTCATTTTTTGTCTTTAAACTTTGTACTTTCATCACTTAAGAATAATTATTATCACAAGCAAAGTCAAGAAAAAGATACATACGCATGTTTACACCTAAATTTAAACAAAACTTGTTTTCATTGGCGTCAAAAATGGGGTTTCTAAATCACGAAAATGCTAAAAAAGTTCTGCTTTCTTTTATCACAATTGTTAAAGAAATACTTCTCTTTGAAAAAATTTAACACAGTCATTAACGTTTCTTTTATTTTGGTGGCTATACATGCAATAAATCTCATAGCATAGTAGTTCTAATTTAAGTGAAATCAAACACTATATCAGTTATATGTACTTCCATTGATATTTATTTATCATTACATTTTCACCAGAGTAACATAACAGCAAATTTATTTCGGAGGCAAGATTAAATAGAGTAAATAAAGTAAAAAATATCGGTTTCAAAAGAGTATTATAAACTAAGATTTCCACATATACAGGCAAAATAGAACATTATAAAAAAGAATCCTTATTAAACATTTTAATATTGATACTATCAAAAATGATACTCATTTGATTAAACACATGGTGCAGTTGCTTCGAATATGCTTAATAAGTCAGCGCTGACAAAGGCTTTGCACATAACCTTATCCAAACTGTTTACAATCAAAACCTCTTTCAAAAAAGCACAGACCATTATAATTTTGAGGAACCGACAAGATCAACGAATGGGTTGACATAATATGTTATGTATGCCGTATCTATTGGTATAACAGAAACATGATATGCTACTTATGACGTCAAGTTTGGTGATGCACGAAGAAAGCAAGTCAATCATGCTTCTTTATGTCATATTGATCGCTGCTTTTCCTGAAACTATTCCTGTTTAAAATGACGATATAACAATATCTTTAACATGGTGAAAACGGGGGATACGTGCAGTATACATGGCATATTATAGCTCAAATGAATTCTATAAACTATTACACCGTCTTACTCTGGAGGGATCTCAATCAATGGACATGTGGCTGCGTATACGTTTGTTTTTAATAAACAACACACTATTTTTGTAATGTTATTGTTTTTTGTAATTATATTTAGTTCATTTATGGAAGTCCATTCAATAAACAACAACACAATTCCTCATATAAGAAAATAACCGATTAGGAATTTTCTTCAAGACACTCATTTAAACATTGTATATTAAATTGTATATAAGATTATCTATGTTAAATGCTAAAAACCTAAAAACATTCTGTGCATGTTTTAATAATGGTCGATATTTTTCTGTTCATATTATCAAAATGATTTTTCTCAATCAAAACCTATGTCTTGCCTTAATCTGGTCCTATCAAATATATAGATTTCCAATATTAACATAACATTGACATTTATGCATGTATATGGTACTTTTACGAATCTATGCTAGTGGACTGTACGAGTTCCAGATCAATGTTGTCGAGCTATACCTACATGTTTCTAATTGAGAAATGTGTTATGCATAAAAACATCTGATATTGGCACTTGCGTAAAATATAAAACTTTCCTATCGGACAGAAATGTATTGTTTATGAAACGAAATCATTACGCACTCCGTCATATGACAAGAGTTTATCGATGGCGTCATTCCATTACTGTATAATGAACATCGACACCTGAAGATTTGCAGATGATTATCTTATAACATAACAGTTTGATTGATTGGGGTCGTATTCTTTTCACAGCTGTTTTTTCCACAGCTTTTCCATTAAGCGATTAATTTAATCACTCATTACCCTCTTAAAATGCACAGGAAATTAAACAAGCACGAACAACACATCAATCTAGCATAATTCAATGACAGACTTGCAATTAACTTGTAATGTTCGATATTCTATAAAATCCAAAGGAGCAGTCACGTCACAAATGACAACGTTGGTTTAAATAGATTGCGATGTTGGGATATCGTAAGCGATACCTGTTTATTTTTTTGAATTCCTGTACAAATATGCCCGTCTCCACATTAACGCTGCGTCAGTTTCAAGTCCTCAATTGTGATTGTAAAATGTAAAGAACTGCCCTCTGGAGATTTTTGTGACGCCAACCCTGTTAAAGAGTGATATTAAATTGTTTGTATTACGAAAATATTTCGATGATTTTCTAAGAACATTTTCAAAAAAATAGCCCATAGCAGTCTCTTCTGGATTTGTAGACCTTTAAACTTTACATTTCATAACATCCAGCAATACACTGAATGATCCCCAGGTCATCGCAGCGTGTACAAATCAAAATAAATGTATATATTTATTACACATTAAATGGCGAAAACGCATTTATTAAATACCAAATGCCAAGAAAAAAGTGCAACCGAATTCTAGACGAATGGTAACGATTCATTCATTCGTTAATTTCGGCTGCATAATATCGTTAGGTTGATCCTGAAATGAAAGTATTTTCAAAACTTGCTGATCACACTAGTTCAATTAGCAATAGGTATTAGGCTGATGACTTATATATATATGTTAATATTTTAAGGAGATAAAGTTTGTTAACACACACATTCGTAAATTCTTGTATATGTTTATCTTCGAGAAGTTAGTAATCTTATCTAAAAAAGACCAAACCAACGAAGTATTTACTCGTGAAACATATAATTTCATCGCAAATGGCCGAATTTATTAAATTTGCAAACACGACATTAACAGAATTGATGTATTATTTCGTTTACCTACATTTAATAGGAAAAACAACATACATGTTTATCGAAAAAGTGTATGAGAACTGAACATAGAAATAACACAAATAAAGATATAAAGCACGGTGTAAGACAGAGATTCACTTTAACCCTTTGCATGCTGGGAAATTTGTCATCTGCTAAAATGTCGTCTGCTGAGTTTCTAAAATGAGCATTTTCTTCGATTTTTTTCAAAGAATACTATCAGACTAGCAAACAGTTTGGATCCTGATGAGACGCCACGTTCTGTGGCGTCTCATCTGGATCCAAACTGTTTGCAAAGGCCTTCAAAATCCGGTTCCAGCGCTCAAAGGGTTAATGTTTATATGATTTACCATTTCTTACGAATGCTATAGTGCGTTTCCGCTTGATTATGTTCATTTATTACGTTGTAGTGGAGACTGAGCATTCTTGGAGATGATTTTATAGCTTGTGAGATTGACATCCCGACATAAATAGCCTCATATTTGCATACAGATCCAATGCCATTTCATCCTCGTCATTCAGTCCAAACAATCCCACATCCGTTTAATGTTACATTAATGGCGTATTGCTTTTAAACAGGAGTCGTAAAAAAAAAATACTCGTTATTTATATAAAACAAACCAATGTATCTTCAGTCGCAAACAAGCGAAGGATTAACTATAAGGAAATTAATTTAACACCATATGGTAAGTTTGCCGAGCTTATCTTGGGCGACACTTTCCGCTTTTATTTTTAGTTTAAAGGAGGTCTCGTCTTAGCGAAAATCCAGTATAGAAGGAAAGTGTCGTTGAAGATAAGCCTGTGTGCACTGCAACAGCTTATCTGGAACGACACTCTACGCAAATGCATTATGCCCAATTTTCCCGGAACGAGGCTAATTATGTATAAAAATTCTGATCATTCTCATAATTTTTCAAGATTTAACCGTAATGTTGGTGTTAAAAAAGCTCTGGGTTCGTTTAATATGGTAAATATTGTTAAGATAGAAGCTGTTTGTATGTTATATATCTATATAATACATGCTACATATAGTTTAGATGCGCCTAAGGATAAGCCTTCTGGATCTAAAAGAATTTTATTAAACACTCTGTTGTGTTGTTTTATCAATTATCAATTATTTGCAGAGGCATATGGAAGTGCGTGGGTGCATGCATTTTATTATATATAAATTTACACACTGAATGCATTTGAGTTAACATTCTTTGAAATATAAGTATAATGTTAAGCTCATTCTGAAATTGGAATAGTGAAAGCCTGGAGTCATTATCAGTAGCAAAACTCACTTCGCCACCGAACACTCCTTTACAAACGAAAGTCCGTACAAAGAAGGACTTAAAGTAACTCGTTCTGAGAAAACCGGGCTAAATGCATTTGCATAAAGTATCGTCTCAGACTTAGTCTGTGTAGTCCGCACCGAGTTGTTGTGCACATCAATGTGGCGGAGAATCTAAACACTGTTACTTTTTTTGTAAAAATACACAACAAATACTGTAACAAACCAATTATTATATCAGAGTGAAATGGAATAGGTAATACAATTATCCAACTTCCCACTTGTTTAGTGCCAATGCGGCAAACATAAACGTCTGATTGCTATGTATTTAGTGCAATACACAATCAGTAAGCGCGATGTATCCATTTAAAATAGTATTTGTGTTGTAGGGTGTCATTGATATGGTAACCGCCTGGCGACCGATATGTCTATTTAAACAGTTTAAACAGACATGCCAGAAAGATGATTACCTTAATAATATTTAACTATATATAATAGTGCACTTGTTTCGCCTGTCATTCAGTACAAACAGCACTGCGTCCTCAACACAGCACTCTGTACCGGTATATGTGTGCTCCCCTGCACTTTCTTTATGCATAGTTATGTAGCGCTCCGTTCTAAGTATGTTTACTTAAAGATTAAAGAAATAGTTTTAAGTTTCCCCCAATTTTGTGGTTATAATATCACAACAATGAACATGCGTTCGTTTACAAATGCTTGTTATTACTTGTGACCGGGTCGACTTGCTCCCGATTTGTCTTAATAGTGGTTTATAACGCTTACCTATTATTTTAACATGATATTTTCTTCAGTGTGGTCACATGATCAAATCAGAGGGAAAAGTTGGCAGACATGTTTATGTTAATATTGGTTTTTATGTTGGTATTTAATTGTATGTAATTGAAAACGGTTGCAATACATTGTTTTCTTTGTATTTCGTTTGAGGTTTGAACATGTTTAATGTTCATATCATATGATTTCGCGAATGTTCAGAATGGCAGCAAATTAATAAATGCACTTTTAAATAACAACTTATACACTCAGTTGAAACACCATACTATCTGTTTGCATGCTCTAATTTACAGCACCAGTAGGTAGAGAGAGGAGAGACTGAAGGGAAAGAGAAAGGGACTCAATTCCATAAATTGGTAAGAATTGTATAAATTGTATCATGTTGAATGAAATATTTGTTAACTCATTATTTGGAAAGTTGTTGATGCTATGTTGAGTATTGATACATGTATATACATGTTATAATATTGTTGTATGTACATGCATGTTTTAGATTGTATTAATGTTTATTTTTGTTATAACTGTGTGTTGCTTACAGTTACATCAAGCTGTCACATAGTTTATAATAGAAATTGTGTTTATCTTAAATATGAGATAAATATAACCTTGCATAACTGATTAAAAAATAACATCATTTAAAATATAATTAAAGTAGTCATTATAATTTAAGTTAATCAAAACAATATTAATATGAATGATTAACAAAATTATTGTCAATGAAATACAGAGTGTACACAGGGTACAGTGTAACACTTATTTTTTACAAATACAAGTTTCTTCTGCCTTGTCTTATTTTATAATTGAGTAAATGAAAATTCAAGTTTAAATCAACAATTATTTTCATAGCAAAATGATGACTCATTTCCATAGCAAAAAATTGAAAAATTCCAGAAACTTTATCATGAAAGAAATTATTTTTTTTGTCCACTGTGATTAAAACTGGGATCACCACCTTGGACAGGTCAATTCAAAGGATTTAGGATTGGCACAGGTTGAGGATTAACGGAACCTCACAATTACAGCAGGATTAATCACAAATCAAAGGCGCGTCTGAAATGATCTCAATCAACTATACTAGTAATTATGCAGACATAAAACGGAAACATGAAGCCAACACTTGACTCTCAAATCGAATACTTAACATAATAATTGGTATGTTTTTTTTGTCGAAAATATCGGAAAACCTGTTACATTTTTTATGGAAAAGGTTATAAAGAGGTAAATATAAAATAAACATGATCCATCTTTAAACGATATCTGACTATCAAGGCAGCGATGTGATTTCAGGAACGGGCAAACTTGGTGTAAGAAAGATCGTTAATATGTTTCATCCTCATAACAAAAACAACAAACTACAACAGCTCTACTGCTTGTGTCGCCGTGAAAAGTGTGCGGCCAGTCCGTGACTCGCTACCGGGACACATCGCTTACAGGGCGATTGCGGCCAGTCCGTGACTCGCTACCGGGACACATCGCTTACAGGGCGATTGCGGCCAGTCCGTGACTCTCTACCGGGACACATCGCTTACAGGGCGAGTGCGGCCAGTCCGTGACTCGCTACCGGGACACATCGCTTACAGGGCGAGTGCTATCCCGACTAAGTTAACCGGGTCGCTACATCTTTTCACCAATCCCGCTTAAGTTCGGAATCGTGACACTTGCAACCTCCTATCACTGAAATATGACTCTTTTGAAGATATGCTAGGGGACTCGTTCGACTGCATCAACACAGCATACATTTGCTGATTTGCTGCAGTATTAAATATATCAAATAATAAAACAGTGTAAACTCTATTAGGAGATTAATGTTTTTATATTGTAATGAGATTAAGATAAATAGACTATCTGTTTGATGATAATACAAAATTAATGAAATCTGAAAACATGTGAATAAAACCATTATGAAGCCATTATCACTAATGGACATCTGGATCTCTCTGTCTTACTCGGCGTGTGTTAATGATAACAGCTACTCTTCAGTTAACAAACATTGACACTGTTATGACATTATACATATATTATATTGCATACTGACACTGGCATGACATTATACCTATATTATATTGCATTTAATTATTTAATTATTTCTGATGGCATTTAATAGGTAAACAAAAACAATACAGAAAACGTTTGTTATAAATTACAGGATCAGTTATTAGAAAATATGGCATATTAGTAAACAAACATATACTTTCACGTGAAATACTACAATAATATCACAATGCATTGTTTTATATAATTTTAAATCATGGTTTCATATAGGAGTTAAAACAGAACTAATGTTAAAAGCCCATTTATATAAGTACTTGATGCGTTTATCAATTTAAAGTCAGGTCCCATAATGTTCTTTAAAATGGCAATTACAAAAGGGGTGTGAATTTTCGGCTATAAATAAATGATAAGAGATAGCACAGCCTTAACTAAATAAAGAACCGCAATTTCACATGCACACACACCAATTACTATTAGAGTAAAGTATGCTCGAACATCCAATATGTCGAAGGTCACATAAGTAAACACAGATTTCTGGACGATTTTCCTTCAATAACTTTTTATTTCTACGTAAACGATCTTGTTACAACTTGGGTTAAAACGTCTGCTTTTACAATAAAACAAAATACGAAAAAGACTCAGGCCGTCAGTTTCAACAAACCTCACTTTAATGCGAGCCGCCACCGTATAGCATGCTGACAAGCCACTTCCTCTTCAAAACATATATCCCCTTGAAAGAATATTATATTAAAACATACAAAGATGAAATCACACCTAGTTTTCTCTGTTCTTGTCAATACTCACGTGTGTACCTACAGTCAAACGAGTACAGTTTTCCGTTAATTTTATTTTCTCATTTCGATCCCTTGCGAGTAACATTTGATACCTTTGCATGGAAACCACTGATATTGAAAAACGATTAATGTTGCCTCAGATATGATTTGAAACAGTTTGTGATACAGCTAATTGTATTTACATCCGATAACGACTAGTGGGTACCTCTTAATTTAAAATATGATATCCCCGCTGTGAAAATGATCCCAAATGCATTTCTGTAACTGATGCATGCATGCAAAGAAATCAGATAAAGTTGCATAGAGTATTGTCTGGAATTTGACAAATATATCATTATGAGTATACACCCCTTTTTTTACTACTACTTCTTGAGATACGTGACTTTGATCTGGAAAGTTTTACAAGATGATAGGGTTCGGAATCTTGTCAACCAAAAGGGATTTAGCTGATACGTATAAACATATATTATACCTTACATCACAATGTTTGTTCTTGCGTATATTAACGGTCAAAGTCCGTTATTTTGTTTAATTTACACCAAGTAATTAAGCGGGTTGATGAAATAGAATAACGCCCACATCACGCCGGGTATGCGAATACTTTGATGACGGATGGCACTTTCATAACAGAGAACAACAAAAGCCACGCGCGAGAGGCGAGCTCCTCAGCTTTTTTTGCATTTATGGTCTGTTCATTTGGTTATCAGACACGTGACATTGTTTGGGTGATTAATGGTTTAGCACTTCGTATTACGAATATAGAAATTTGCGGGAAAATGGTGAAATATATAAAGAAAAACGATAAAATTCAATCGATAATCAATATGAATTGGATGATCAGTACATATTTTAACAAAATAAACCTACTTGGAAATAAATCAAGAACGTGCTCACTATTCGAAATAAAACATCAATATGTAAATTTATGTAACAACACGTTACATTTTAGTTGACTAACGTATTTCAGGAAATTCAAATGTTTTAAAAGTCGCATGAACATTTTTCATTGGAACTTCGTTTATCGATCATGTCAATGACAATGGCACTTCCATTCCCGATTACTGGATACTTTTTTCCAGATATAACACACTCTTTTAAGTGAATCAAAAATGCAGAATTCGCTGTGAAATACTGTTAAAGTAAGAAGGCAATAAATAAAAATGTATGTACTTACGTAAATTAAAAACGAATAACCGAAACGTTTTCTCATCCCTTTGGAATATGATTTTGATTTGGTAGAAATGTGAACAATAAATGTGAATCAAATTCGATGTTTCTGATGAGTACAGTCTATATTACCATATATTTATGACCATATATTTTCCAGTTTTCGAGTCACCCGACCGCCGAATCTACGCATAGTACACGAGCTTAAACATTTTTTAAAATATGTTCTTTTTAGCAAAAGGGTTGATCTCAAACATGTATGTTTATGTCCTAATGATGGTACTAATGCCATTAACTTATATATTAGATAGCATGTAATGAATAATCACTGTGCTTAAACTGCCTCTCAGAGATTAATATCAGCAGCGATGTGACAATCAAGAAGACACATACATACCGCATGCTTAATTCTCAATCGCTTTTTTCATCAGTGTCTATATACTAGTTAGTCTCTTAATTAATGAATGCGCATTTTTATGCAAAAGGCGACAGTTTTGTATTTGCATCTTTTTCAACAAGTCTAGTGTTACTTTAAGAAGAAAAAGAACATGAGACAACGAATATGTGTTCGTTATGAACAAAGTTCTGTAGCAATATTATCTTCAAAGTTTTTTCGGCAGATGCTTAAAGATAGGCGATTGATTTGCGCAAATTGTTCAATACAGCTATAACATAATCGTTTGTGTTAAAGTTCTGGTTTTTCAAAAAAACGTATGTGCAAATAATACAGGCACATACCACATTTCAAATTATCGAATGTTTTTCTATGCTCTATACGTAAAAAACATCTCTATAGGACTTGAATTTATTTATAATATGTACTATACGCACACACTCCTTGTTTGAAATTTACGAGCAGATAACCGTAACCACGTGTTGATAATGATGTTAACCCATAGACCATATAAGTATATTGAAAGTTTAAAGTGCAGTCTCGGGTTATTAAATGTTATTTATCTTTGTTCTTTAAGACTTTATTGTAATTTATTTGTTAAATTACTCAGAAAACGATGATCATCGGGCATATTATTTCATAATTGTATGTTACTGTTTGTATCAAGATTCACTGATTTGTGTTAGCTGGTTTGTTTTTAAAGTTGCTCATACAGCACCTGTGTATATTTTAAATGAAGAGAGTAATCGAGGGTCATTGGATGTCGTTAATTTATAATTGTAAGTTAAAAGTGTTCATTGTTAGATAAAAGCAAAAATCACTGTAACATATTTGTTTTCTTATCATCAGATATATAACATAACTTATGATCACTTACAGAATTATACATATTGCGTTTAGGTATAGAATAGTTTAAAAATGACAAGACATTTGCGTTATTTTCTGTAACATATACATTAAGTTTGAGAAATAAATATTTCGTTAGAATAGCCATAATATACATGAATGCATTTCAGGTAGAAGATAAAACTCGGTTATAAGAGTGCCCAATTTGTTGAAAGTCTCCGTAATCCGAAGTGCCCTTTATCGGTAACCAAAGTGCCTGCAACTTTATGTAAACCGCCTATTAAAACATGCTCTATCTTTGTTTATATTTCATTGAATACTATCAAAATTTCAGTATTTGAAGCACAATGATTACTCTACAAGCTGGAATAGCAAACACATTCTTGCACTACATCTAAGTAGTTTTATTTTGTTCAAATGTTTACTGTTCATCCACTTTATGCTGTTTTCGGACCGAATTTATTATTTTTTGGGCAAAAATGTACCATTCTTCCGTGACATTTTGTATTCTAAATACAAAAGGATTCACCATTTATCAGCTTGACCATGTGTCTTGTCTTAAAAACTAATCTCTAGTATATAACTTAAAAAAAATCATGAGGAACTTACCTCTCGCGCGTGGCGTTTGTTGTTCTCTGTTATGGAAGTGCCATCCGTCATCAAAGTATTCGCATACCCGGCGTGCACATTAACCAGGGATTATTTTGTGTAAATGCCCGCTCAGATAGAGTGGTTTAAACCTTTGCAGCAAATCTTACAGCGCACTTAGCCCTTAGATTCGGTCCAATTAACACTTTGGGGCTGACTGATCGGTCACTATAATGCGACAAAACCCTTAAAGTAGTTTGTACTGTTTCTTATTGATTTCATTTCAACGGTTTTAACAATTCGTGCTATGCATAGACAAATCTAAAGCGGTGTCACTATTCGGTAACTTGCTATATTCCGCTCCTGATTATGTCTTTGGAGTTTAATTTGTCCTCTATGTCTGTCTGTCTTAACCTTCCTGTGTCATAATGGGGAATGTTTACAAAAGGGTCACTTTGTTTAATTGATTTTTGATTTTATTATGTAACATTAAAAAGTGTAGAGATTAAAGGCAATTGGAGGGTAATACACTTTTTTATGAGAGTGGTTATTCAACAACAACAACAACAACAACAGTTATTCAACAGTAAAGCTTATACAATCTCATAGCCTACATTCTATATGAATTATACAATTGAAAGTAATGGTAGAAGATAGAGGTTGAACAAAAATGTTATGAACTGGTTAACATTGTAAGTTTTGAAGGGAATCTATAATTGCAACTACAAAACTGATATTTATTAATTTAGTAACAAGACATACGATTAGAAGAATTTGCACATGTCAAGTATTTAGAGAAATAAACACTTGTGGACGAAAATATAAAATCAAGTAATGTACAGTTTCATACTTTTATCATACAATTGTTTTTTAATGAACTGAAATGTGATAAAAATGAGTACACAAACATTGTTTTAAGGACAGTAAAATAAAAGGGAAACACATATATTTTATAAAGTGTGTTTTGTTAGCAAAGTCGAATAGTATACAACATGTACTGTAAGATAATAATGTTGTGCAAGTTATGAGATTTATACAAAAACAGCAACATTTATTAAGTGTTTACCCAACTGGCTGTTCTGTATGAAATGTGACTATAGAACAAATGCATCGGATTTTTTAAAAGCATTATCTGTTTCTACACATGACAAGAGTTAATTGACAACTTCAATATAGCAATGTGCAATTATCAAATTACCCTGCACATTTTCAGATATTTATCAAAAACGTAATCAATAAATAGTTCATGCCATAATTAATTTTCTTTTTTGAATGACAACGACAATGGACGAGAACGAATAAGACCACAATCGTATGCAGCGTTAATGTTTAAACTCCCTTTTATATATTTTTATTAAATGATACCATTATTACGATTTCCGACGAATATTTGTTTTCATATGACAAATGATGACGTGTGCTAAATTGAAGAACGGGTTTCATTAAACTGCCTGGATTCGTATGCAAAATGACTTATTGCGTTGTCGATTAGACTCTATTTTTTTCAAGTGTTTGACTTCAAGAAGATCATCTTTTTTTCTTGTGACTTTTCGTTACATGTCCATGTATGATGAATATTCGATTAACATTGAATTTCATAGAAGTATTCTGTTAATCTAATTGTGGAAGACGGAAATGTGTTGGCATGTTGGACACGTTTATCCTTACAGCAAATTTTAATTATCAAGAGTATTTATGAAAATTAAATTGATAACACAATCTAACGGTTTCATAAAACCTGCATGATCAGAAGCTTTATGGGGCGACCCGCAACGTCTATCAATCACAATAAATGAACAAACATGTTACGTGCAGCTTGATAGACGAAATACACTTTCTGTTTAGGGCCAATAATGATATACGAGTCTTTATGTGCGTAAAGTGCCGTTGAAGATTAGCCTGTGTATTCATAACAGGCTTACTTCAAACGACACTTTCCGCTTGTAGTGTACTTTTTGTTTAAAGGGAGTCTCTTCTGGGCGAAAATCCTGTTTAGGCGGAAAGTGTCGTCCCTGATTAGCTTGTGCGGACGACACATATTCTATAAACCCCGTTTTCACAGAGCGAGGCTCATATGCATTTGTTAATTAAAAATATTTTTGTGCATAACTTAAACAAATATTACAAAATACAATGGTGATATATAATTAGAAACACAAGTAAATTGTTCCATAAAAAATAGGTACGGACAAAAATACACATTTAACAAAAAACTGCGTGCAAGCATACAAATAACTCTTCTTAAAACACTGTCACAAAATCAAGAACGAGAGTAGTTTACCAAAGATCAAATAGGTAAACAAACAAAGTTTCAACAATAACATACATACATATATAACATGGAATTAACTTTATTTCAACAAATGTGTCTCGATTTCAGTATGAATATTAAGTAAACATATGAAAAGCATTCAGTCCGTTTTCGGAAAGTTATCGATATAATTAAGCAAACAATATCTTTCTATAGAAATGTTTTTATAGCGTGTGGGCAAGTCGTATATTAAATTAATAACTCATATTTGCATAAAACGATATATTTCAAGCAAAATCAGTACTCTATATTCCAAATACATTTATTCTTGAATAAATGGTGAAATTCTCTCCGACTCCTTTTGTAAACAAAAACACCATCTGTATTTATCTGTAGAAAAAATTAAGCCGAAAACAAGGTAATAATTAACCATTTTTAATGAGACAATCGAACAAAAAAAATCTAATAAATTTGGCTATAGGGTAAGCTTTGCAAATTAAGGGCGTCTTTATTCAGAAAGAGATTATATTTGAAAACAACCTAATCCATTGGAAAATATTCTTGTAGACCGGTAACATTTTCCAGAAATTATCTTACACTGAACATCAACATGTATTCATAGGGATTTATCTAATTAATCTATAACATTCATCAAATATTTTGTGCATTAATGATAAGACACATTTCAAACAATTTATCTCTGTGGTTCCTTATCTAATACAACTCAAGCCCAATATTTCTGTCAATGATGTTTGTCCGAATTATATAAACAAATTTTCGCATTCGGTTCAACCAATTTGCACAAAAGCATAACTTAATGTGATGGTTAGGAACACTCTTATAAGCGTCTATAAGACTTTAAGAAATAGACTGAGTGTCTCTTCAAACGGTATCCAAAACCTGATAAAAATATGTGAGGGAAAAGGCTGCTGTGGATTGAATAACCCAGGAAGAATTGAACAACTCTTTCGGAAAATCGGGCTGGACTGTCCGCATATGTTTACGAAGAACGAAACTCTCCGCCTAGATTGGAATTTTGTTTAGAACATATCTTCTTTAAACGAATAGTTCCATAAAATCGGAAAGTGGCGTTCCTTATTAGTATCGCATTCAACAAAGAATGTATGCACTATAACGAGCTAAATAATACTGCGGACAAAGAAACAGATAAATATATATCGGACATTCACAGGTTTAAAAGTTGGCTCGAAAGCATTTATTAAAAGTCTAACTTTATCTTATATCATTATATCAAAATATAAACTTACGTGGTGGTCATCAAATTATAAATCCATATTGTTTTGAGCTGATAATTCACATTGCTACAAATACTTTAAAACACAAGTTGGGATCCTCAAAAAACTGAAAAGCCGGAGTGATTTCTTTAATTCCTTTTGAAGTTTCCAATTATATATTACAAACACACAATCCAAAATACGTTTTGGATTCTTTCGATGCCTTTTTCAATAAATATTTTACTGTTAAAATTGATTTATCACAACGTCCAAATTGTTGTCGTTAAAATTCAGAGTCAAGCTTAAACTGATGTGTTTCGTCACAGAAATTACGTCATACAAGATAGATAAGTCATAAATTTCGTAATCAATTGAATGAAAATAAAAGTACGGGAAGCTGGTTCGGTAATATATTTAAGTGAAGGAACAAATAGGTTGATATGTTTTATGATGAACATATGCAATAAACAGGTCATTATATGGAGAACGTGTGCCTTTAGGGGTTATTGGCACACTAAGCGATTATTTGCACTCGGGCTAAAGCCCTCGTGCAAATAACTCACCAAGTGTGCCAATAACCCCTAAAGGCACACTTTCTCCATATAATAATCTATACATATTTATAGTTAATACTTTGTTATTGGCATTTATTCGGTATCCATCTTATTAATTACTGTATAAAACATTAGTCCTATGATAAAATTTGACATACACATTGCAGGTGCATGTTATTGTATACAATAGTGACCGAAAGACTCGATACACCAGTTATAGAATAATACCCACTCGCTCTTAATGAAAGAAAATGTATGTATGGACTATTCACATGTTTGAAAGGCCGCTTATATTGTTGCGAACATTTTTTCTCAACGTATAATGTCATTAAACACCCTGTACTGTGTACATACAGTCTTAATTGTAACGAATACATACTAGTAATCATGAGGTAAATTTTACACTACGTCTACAAAAGAACAATATACACAAATTATAATATCACATAACAAGTTTCACTCTTTTCTGATATGTTTCGCCATAATAGGCTTTTTCAAAGTTAAAACATTCAAATTGACTACATTTTCTTTATGTTTCTCAACAAAACAATTGTATATTTGAATATTGTATATTATATAAAAGCATATTAAGGTGAAATATATCAGAAAAGAGTGAAACTTGTTCTGTGTCAATTTTCTTTTATCTCTACTGGATATGAAACTGCATATTTATATTATGATGTATATGTTATTATACACACGATTAGTACATTTCTATGTTCATGGTGCTTTTTGCGTCAATATGAGTCCATATGGCACCATTTCTAATCATGATTAAATAACCGATTAACTGATATATCGATTAATTGATTGATTGATAGTATAATTGCCTGATATGTAGAGAACTACTAGGTTATTGCAGTGCTAGTCAATACTCGTTCAATGCTGTACTATTTGATAGAGAAGTATGAAAGAGCCGCTTTCCGGGGTTTGCCTTAATCGGACTAATTCACAGCTAAATATGGTTAAAACGTCACTCATAACATCAAAATATAAATATGCGCTTGATATGACTATCAAATTAGTTTTAAGCCAAGACTATTTACATACACTGCACATTGAATGTGTACCGTTTCTTGGTATATAAACATTTCGAAATAATAGCTTTTGACATTGAACCTCGCTCGGGAAAAACCGGGTTTAATACATGTGCGAGTATCGTCACTGACTGGCCTGTGCGAAAGAAAGTCTCTTCTAAACACACAATTAAAAAATCCAGCCTTTCGTCTGAGTTAAGTCTGTGTGGCCTTACGCACATACCATTAAGACCGGTTCTCCCAGAGCGCTGCTTAATCTACCATACTTCAAGAAATGATGGTTTGAACTGTTCAATGTATGCATCCAGCTTTGACCATTTATTGAAAAATCATTTCGAAATAACCTACCTAAAAAGGGCATTGCCTTTCCGACATTCAGCTTATACTCTAATTATTCAAATGTGTTCAGTGGGAAATAAAGCAAATTCTACTATGTCAATAATGTGAATAGACTTTTAAAAAGGCGTTTAATGGGATTCACTTTGATTACGTTTCCAGTTGTTTTCCGGTTAAATGAGGCCATTAATATTCCACTTAATCATAGACGTGCCATATAAATGTCATAAGATTGAACTTTGAACGCGATGGAATGGCATGTATCTGTTTTATGTCTTGCTTTACGGATACATATTATTGCCTGCTGTGATGTTAAATGTCTCCAGTAGAAACAAACCACAAGTGGGTTTCAACCTCATTTGATACAAAAAACATAAAATACAACTACCATTAGTACCAGTCGATAATAAATGTATGTAAAATCGAAATGCACGTAGAATTCCTTCACGTCTATTTGGTTTGTTCCAGATTTCTTATACAGAAACCCGTAAAGAAAAATAAATATCTACATCGCAGACAATAATTTAATCAAGCAATTACCTAATCGATCTTTAAGTTAATCAGTTATTTAATAATAATTTGATAGGGTGCCGTATGGTCTAAGCAGAAAGCACCATGTACAAAGGAATGTGCTTAGCGTGTGTATAATAGAATATGCATCGATTTATAAATAGTGTCCCAATCTAAGAAAAAAACTTCTTCACTGTGTGAATTACACAATATTGATCTCTTCTGTTGAAGTAATGTTAAACTTACGACTCGATTGCTAAGTGTGTATTCTTTGAATTTAGACTGACATGTCTGTACTAAGTGCAGGGAGTTTAATAACATTATGCGTTAAAAAAATGGTTCGCAACAATATAAGTGGGCTTCAAAAATGAAATATTTCATACAGACATCAGACTTTTTATTGAAAAAAAACTTTCTTAAGAACGATTTGATACCATTCTAAATAACTGGTGTATCGAGTCATTCGGTACACTATATTTTATACATTAACATGATGCAACTGTAATGTGTATGTCAGAATGTTCCATATGACAGATGATTTATACAGTATTACTAAATAATACGATGGTATGCCATATAAATGCCAATAACAAAGTAAATATAGTTCAATGTAGAATGACACATTTATTAGTAAAACTGTGTTAGAGGGACTTGTTCATAAATTTTTGCATTTTTGAAAAATATCATACAATTGATTTACTTAACAAACTGCAATATTCGGAATATTTGTAAAAACTTACTATAAACAGGAAAGCCCTGCACTGACGATCTAACCCGAGACCTCTAGAAGTAAAAGCAAACTTGTTATTTGAACTATCAAAACATAAATTGATAAGTCGCGTGTATTATTTCCCTACGTACTGGCACCTAACTTTGGTGTCAGTGCATTGACCCGTATCATTCTTGATTTATTCACAGATACCTTAGTACCATTGTTTACCCTTGATAAGTTAACTGCGAGAAAAGATTTCAGATGAAGAGAATATACCAGGTATTTTACGGTGGACCAATGCTATGAGTGGAAGACCAAACGGAGTGGCCAGACATTCCTTAAACTATGACCTTACGTGTTGTTATTTTAACTTTGCAAACTCGATTACACATAAATTGTGTTAAATGCAGTTGATCTATTTTTATTATGGAATAAATTTGGGATGCAAAGATCTTTGCGTTCAAGATAGGAAACTTTTTTTTTTTATCATTCTAAAGGCTAAATTTTCAAAACGTCTTGGAATTCTTTATAATAACTGCGACTTCTCCAATGTTCAATATTTAATATAAACGAATATACAAATTTTGTTTTGTAGCTTGCCAAAAGGCGTGAAAAAAATGCATAACACGGTTTGGTTTATCTTGACCCTTATTCAACTTTGTTGTTGTATTTTCTACATGTTCATGTGCTATTTTACGTTGCCATGGTCATCAGCAAGATTATACTATATTATTACCCACTATTCAGCTTTGATTGACAGCTAACACTTGCTTTACTTATATGCGAACTTAAAGAGCAATTCCATGTGAAATTACCAAAATCTTTTTACATATTATGTTTTTTTTTTTTATACTAGACATAACCTCGTGTTTTTTTAAAATCAGATATTTTATATGTAATTTTTCATTCAATTGTTTTTAACACAATACTTGTATTGATTTTATTACAAATATTGTAATACAAGAATTTATTAAGTAATTAGTAATAACCATGTTAATAGTGATATGTAAAACAATTTACTAGGTTCCACTTCCAAGCGAGGTTCAGCCACGTTACGATCACCGTCATAGAACAGTAATATCTAGACTTAATTTTGATATATAAATATTGTAACGGTTGATACGCATTGAAATGTAATTTAATGTCACAGACGTTCTAACTGTTAGTGTGTTTGTGATGTGTTTACGTCAATAAAACAGGATTAAACTCAAAAGTATTTTCATTTGCATTTTAAAAAAGGTGAATCATTATTGATATATTTTTTCTCGTGTTTGACGCTTGTATCATGCTGTGACAAGTGCTGTTGTTTTGTAAGAATGTTCAGCAATTCGCTAATAGCAATAAATATAAACCTTGTGCTATAGAAAGATTTCTATTATGCGTATGCATTACTTTCACGATAAATATCACTTACAATGGCATCAATTTTATGTATAAACGTTCATTACATGAGTCTGTGTCAGCAAAACATGTACGTGCTTATTTTGAATCAGGGAAACTTTGACGCACGAACGTAAATATCGACATCGAAACACCTGGGAGTTTCGTTTTTCACATGTTTAAGTACGTCGTATACGAAATAATTCTACATGTCTATTGACTGAAAGCCATATACACGGACAATAGGTCCCGGAGATAAAATTACCTTTTTATCGTCAACAATGTTGAGAATTTGTCTAACATCAAGGCATTCTATATAATGGATTTTCCAGAACACTTTTATATTCCTAGTGGTAAAGCATGGTTTGAAACGAACAATTGTTGAACAGTTCAGAGAAATAACATACCGTGTTTGATACTAAAATAAAAGGTGTTGTAAGTAAAATGTTATGTTTTTTTCTGAAATCATCCAATACCTTCTAGGTAATTAAATATCAAATGAACTGAAATACATGATAGATCTGACGTGAGCTGCTCATACTATATTTTATCAAAAGAGTGTATGTGGTTTGTTCGAACTCGAAATTATATATTTATATTCAAATATATGGACATCATTCATGTATTCATGTGTAATGGACCAAACATTCTTTGTGCAAACCAATTCAAGATGTCGCAAATGTACACCATTGCAACGGTTATCTGACAGCTTCAATGTGGTAAGACATTTTCAATTAGTCTGCATTCGATCTAGACAAGAAATCGGCAGTTCTAGCGAAATTTTATTTCAACTTTATTAAAAACGGATCAAGAACATAAAGACTACATTGGATGCTAAGCAATTAGTGGATAGATTTAGCCAACATTCATTTAGTATTAGACGCATCTGAAATACATATTGTTCAAGCAACAGAAAATCACTGTTTTTTAATGCGTTTATAGAAATTAAAACTAAAAGCACATTATTACGAACTAAATTAAATCACTCCATCCTCTTCCTTTATGCCGAACAACACACACACGCACGCACGCACGCACGCACGCACGCACGCACGCACGCACGCACACACACACACACACACACACACACACACACACACACACACACACATACATACATATATATATATATAAACATACTTTTATATCAATATGGTGAACCAGTTCCAATCTAACATTTATGTTATAGTACATGAATAACATTTCAGAAGAGATCCATCGTTGTTTTACCCAGCAAGTACATGCATACGGCGTTAATGTACCTTCAACCATTGACTAATTTAAGAGTAATATAATTGAACATTCTAAAAAATTGTATTAATATTTCATTTTTAGAGCAATATAAGAAAATAGTTTTCAGTTATACTGTCATGTATTGTTGTATATTCTTGGTCAGGTGTGTAAGGTTCGCCGCCACTTTAAAACATAAAACTCGGTGGAATTTTGTGCTATATAAAATGTGTAGTATGTTAAAATGCGTATTGTTTGTATTGTGCCGTGTTGCATCATCTTATATAGGTGATAACCTTGTGTGTTTTTTATTCGTTTTTTTTTTTATTCCTTAAACTATTATTATGCAATATGTTTCGTTTTGTCTTTATAAAATAGAGCAATATAAGCTCATCTCCTCTAAAATGCATTATCACACCGCTGCATTGATATTTGCCGGATAAAACGTTGCATGATATATTTTTTATATCATGTTCGACAGGAAGTTGTTATAAAGTCGATGTGTCATATTACTAAGACTTAATAAATAAGTTATATTGTATTGTAAAAATAAAACAGATTCACCAAAACAAACAATTTGATACCAAGATGTATTACATGTTATCCACAGAAAGCAACACACACAGCAGAAAACATATTTTCCAAATATTAAAAGTGAATGTGTAAATGCTGATGACGTCATGTTCAACCAGAAGTTGTTATATCAGTCGATGTTTGGATGGAAGTCATTTTACTACAAATGAACTATAAAATCATTATTTTTGGTAAAATTAAATCAGATTCAACAAAACAAACAATTTGATAACAAGATGTAATATATTTGAGACACAAAAAGCAAACAAAACAGCGAAAAACATATTTTACAAATATTCAGCGCACGTTTTCATGACGTCATTATATACAATATAAAGAGTGAAACTCCAGAAACTACAGCAGTATTGCAATTCTATCATACACACCTTTGTGGCCCTTTATTTATGGCAAGGAACCAATTGCCAAAACGGTACAGTACGGCACAAAACGAAACAACATATACACATAGTAGAATAAAGCTGGGGTCACCGCCTTGGAACGGTCAATGCTAAGCATTGGGGGTTTAAACCAGTTAATGAGCGCTCAACCTCACACTTGGCCCAGCAATATTCATGATACATATAAGTGTAAATAAAATTTAACCTCATAGCATTGCAACTCAAATTAAACAGTAATAAAAGGGAATTAAAACGCATTCAATTTAATTACTATTTTATTACTCAATGGTTGAAAGGAGACCAGAGCAACAGAGTTACAACTTTTTGAGGCACGATGAAATGAAATTACTAACACGCATCAACTACATCCCTTCTTTATACAAAAAAAGATTTCAGAATATAGCATCATATAGTTAATATTTCAGATCATCATCGCGCACCTACAGGAAGAAGCAGCAATATTGGGTGTAAAAGATCCAAATTACCTACTAGATTGTTTATGTGACTAATTCGAAATAAATAAAACGAAGCTTTAAAATAAATTGATCAAGAAACTACCATCAGAGAAAAAATAATTATGAATAAAGTTGACCGATATAAACTGGAGTACATGTACCTATCATGTAGCTAAAACAGTGTCGGTTGTTCGTATCGATGACGTATTTAGGAGGAAAGACACGATGACGTCACCAGTAACAAAATTAAGCATTATTAAAGGGACTGTACTAAATAATCGAATTATCAACGAAATTAAATATTTTTAAAGTGACTGTACTGTATACTAGACTTACTAATAAAACCAGCTATGCTTATCAAACAATATAGAAGCAAACATATAAAATTGTCATTACATTAATTATCCCAAATTTTAAGAGAAAAAAGATATAGTGAATCAAAAACTAACAAGCATGTGTTTTTTAGTACATCAGTATCATATCCCTTTGATAAAAAGGAGCTAATTAAATTAAAAAGTGTATTACTAGCATTTGCTTTAAGATATTTACATTTGCGAACACGCTTCAAAACATCTCCATAAAATGATGGTTGTGAAATTCCATTAGTTAAATGCCATTTTAAAGGAACATTATATTTTGAAATTAAATCACTATATTTAGAGTGAAATTTAGCGAATTTACGCCAAAGGTTATGATACAAAAAACCTTGTTTTAACAATTTCTTAGTTAATAAACGATTACGATCATTAAAATCTTTAACACAAGAACATGCTCTAGCGTATCGTACCAACTGCGAAATGTAAATACCATAGGAAGGACCTTTAGGGATGTTACCATCTAGGAAAGGAAAATTCACAATTTCAAAGTTAAAGTCGTCCCGTTTGTCGTATAAACTTGTTTTTATCATATTATTATTAATAGTTAGATGTAAGTCTAAAAATGCAGCATCTATATTTGATTGACACGATTTATTTAAGACTAGTTCTTTTGGATAGATATTGTGAATATATTGTTCAAAGTATGGATTATCTAAGTTCAGTATGTCATCAATGTATCTACTTGTTAGGTTAAAACGTTGAATCAAATCTAGTTGTTTAGTTTTTGATAATTCTAACATAAAATCCCTTTCATAACAATATAAAAATAGATCAGCAATAAGCGGCGCACAATAAGTACCCATTGGAACACCGATAATTTGTTTAAATATTTTACCATTTAATTCAACAAACAAGTTATCCAGAAGAAAAGTAAGTGCTTCACAAAAGTCAAGACAAGTCCAGATGATGTATTTATCCAATATCTGATTAGTAAAAAAAAGATATTTTAGTGTTTTAAGCAAGATAAGAACACTTCTCTCTTGCAAATGTTTTTTTAATCAGTGAAATGAGTTTGGATTTTATTAAAATGTGAGGAAGCGTTGTATATAGTGTAGAAAAATCTTAAGTACTTACTTGTGACACCTTATATTTTCTTATTGTAATTTTATCAATAACTTCTAAGGATTTTTTTATTGACCTAAATAAGTTTATAATACTATTTTCATAAACTGTATTTCAATATTTGGCTATATGATATCTAATAGCACTCAAGGCGGATGTTAGGTACACTGATTATTGCTTGGTGGTACAAGACACTGAATTAGCGATAAAACGACTTTTATATGGCGTTTTATGTAATTTAGGTATCCAGTAAAGTGATGGCAATTTCTTGTAAGCAATATTTACGTTAACATTTAGATTTATGAACTTGGCGACATGGTCGGAAATAATTTCATTAGGCTGCTTATTGTATTCACAATATGATGTAGTTTGTGAAAGTTCTTGTGAAATCGTTTGAACATAAAACATTCGTCATATTATTATAGAATAATTAGCCGCCTTATCTGCAGGAACTATAAGTCAAACGTCAGAGATCATATTCATTCCCGCTAAAAATACAGCTTCGTAGCGATTTTGTTTTTCATTATTTCTTTAAAAAAAAGGGGACATGGAGTTATGATAAACAGAAAAACAGGTTACTGCCTGATTTTCTTTCAATATATCAGGCTCGGCACAAAAAATAACGACCCGGCAAGCCTCGCCGTTATATAATTCTAGGCCTTGCCTGATATATTACCAAAAAATCAGACACTTACCTGTTATTCTCTATTTAGCAAATGCTATAATATTAGACCGTGACTGCGTGTATGGGATACCAAAAGGAGTCGAAACTTTAACTTCTGCTGGAGCAAAATGCTGCTCGAGCAGCATTTTTTTTCTGCTGCAGCAGAAAACTCCTGCTCGAGCAGCATGTATTTTAAGATTATGGCATCAGCCAATCAGAACTCTTGTTAAAGTTATTGTCAGGTCTATTTCGTTTCCGTAGAGCTGGCTTATGTCGTCCGTTTGTAAGCTCAAATTTGATTTGCTGACGGGTTCAAGGGCTTAATCTAAAAATGAATGCTGCTCGAGCAGGCTTTTTCTGCTGCAGCAGAAACAAATGCTGCTCGGGCAGGAATTTTGCTGGTCGAGCAGCATCAAGATAGAGCTTTTTTAAAGTGTAGTCCCAGAAAAGCCTATCCAAAGTGTGAGAACAATTATTTTTCGCTTTTAAACGAAAACAAAAAAAAACACTTATACAAGTGGGAAATGTCGTACCTGATTAGCACCGGCGGACTGCACAGGCATATCTCAACGACTTTTTACGCCCATCCATTAAGCCCCGTTTCCGAGGGCGCGGCTTATATACTTGTCTGAGTATTATAGTAGATATTCAGATATTGTGAAACCTATATGTTTAGTTAAAGCGATGTCAGAGATATTAAAGCTTTATCGTTCTGCATTATTTCAATTCTCCATTACAATCTTAATGAGGATGCCTGAAGCAGCATACGAGTATTATTGTCAGCGAATGGGAACATTTGAAAACAACATACATACTTTCTAGCTGTTTTAAGTTGAACATACGATAACATTCCATATTTTTTAAACAATGAAGTTTCATATAGGAAATACACTATATCGTCTCATTAAATCATTCTATAACTGATATTAATACACTAGCATGTCATACCGGTAAAGTATCCCATACATAACAGAAGGTTTATACTTTTTACAAACCAGAATATTTTAAAATTGTAATGTTAATTAATTTATAACAATTTAGATATACATTTTCTGATAAATATGAATTGCGTAGTTTCTGATAGTTTGAACACGCCAAATAGTAAAATATTATTTCACCTCGTCATGCGAAATTTGTGCTAATGCCATATGCGACCAGCGTGGCTCCAGACCAGACTGTGCAATCCAAAGTATGCTCAGGATCTACCCTGTCCGTAATACCAGTCATGCCCTCTTTCGTAGTTCCATTTGCAGACAGAGTAGTTTCTGATCAGACTGCGCGGATGCGAAGGGTGGTCTGGAGCAACCCTGGCTGCACATGGAATAAGACCAAATTTTCGCATGGCAATGCTCATAACAGTTTGATCATATACAAGCGATATAGTACATTAAAATGAAAGCGAATGGTGGAGAGATGTAAATACATTTTTATGTTTGCCTTTACACAGTTGCATACATATATTCTTCTTCCAAATTGTGTGAACGTTTTTCTTGCAAAACAAGTATAGTTATTCTAATTCACCATAAATATATAAATTAAGAACAAAACGTTTCCTCATAAATAATCTTGTTTCAATTATTTATTTAATTTCGGGGTTTCTGTATAAGTAGTCTGGATCAAACCAATTAGACGTGAAGAAATTCTACGTGCATTTCGAGTTTACATAAACTTACAATCGAAAGGTACTCATGGTATTTGTATTTTATGTTTTTCGGATCAAATTGGGTTTAACGCCAGCCGATTTTGTTTGTGTTACCACTTGAGAAACTTGACATCACAGCACGCAATAATATGTTTCCGTCAGGCAAGAAATGAAACAGATACCTGGCATTCCATCGCGTTCAAAGTTCAATGCTATGACATTTATATGGAATTTCTATGATTTAATGGAGTATGAATGACCTCAATGAATCAGAAAACAACTGGAAACTTTAAAAAGTAAATCACATAGGAGCAGTATTACTCAAACATATACTCATACATAAGGAATAAACTAAGTAGTATTATCTAATATACATCGAATTTTTCCTTTATTTTTTATTGCAGATTATAATATCAACAATATCAGGGTCATGGAAGTTCAAGGTCATTACAATGTCAATTTATTAAATTCGCTTGAATAATTTGTCACTTACCACAATTTATTAAGTAATTTGTGACGTTGTTGTAATAAAATTGTACCGAAGCTATAATTCTACAATAAGCCAAATTGCTATAATGCATCAGGATATAATTCAAACATTGTCGAAGTATAACACTGATATAAAATAGCTAAACATTCAAGTAGTCCCTGATTACAATAGCATTGATAAAAGAGTATGTCCTTTCGTTGCACAATATTTCATCACATCATTTAATGACCTGTGTCAGTAATAATCAGTTCTACATTAATAAGTGTCGTTTAATATCGTAACACATCTATCAATTAACCATTTTTAGTTGTGCACAAGTAATAACGGCTTGTTTTCAGAGTATGATTACATTTTAATGCTACGGAAATAGCAACACAAGACGATGCACCTCCATAAATCACTCCGAAGTATGACAAGAACTTATTGACGGCAACAATCCATTATGCGGCAATAAACAAGGAACCACATAGTTTCAGATAATTATCTAATCACGAACTAGATAACTGAACTGTCGCTTTATTTTATTTAATTTGAACTCATTTACTGAATCATTCACTACTACAAATCATATTGAAATGACAACTTGCGTAATTAAAGAGATCGAACGAAACGTTCGACTCATAAAATTGAAGGTTTAAGGCCTGATATCAACGTTATGTTCTCTTCGTATTCAGCAGCAAATACATTACTAAAAAGGAAGTTAATGCTGGAAAAAAAAATACAAATTTATATTTCAAAACCCATTAAACATTGTGGTCAACGTAGTGAATCGTCGGACCAAAGGTTTCATGTCTTTCATAACAGAAGTAAATCTAATTTCAGAAAGAATGGTAGTTAGAGATGGAACCAATTTATAAGCAAAGACAAAAGAAATCGTCTTATAGTTTTTTTTAATGCGAACAAGGTTTGCTTCATTTTTACCGAGTCATACATATACGCTATCTAAATAAAAGGATATTTTTCGCTTTTGGTAAATAACTGAATTTTATTTTAACGTGTGGTTCTGCAAAATATTTTTACAAAGAGCATTTTGCATTGGCACGATGAAAACAATTGTTCCATTATTCACTGAAAGCAACACATTTTCATTTTATTCTAACTTTAAAATAATTAAAAAGATATCGTCACATTAAATTAATATAATTACGTACCAGTCCTTTATAAATTGTATGGCATGTACATGATTCTAGACATATTTATTTAAAAAGCTTGCGACAATTTGAATGCGTTCATACCTTTTTTAACTAACCTTTTGTTCTTTACTAAATTGTACACCTTTTTCTCATTATGTCAGGTTCTGCTCGATATTTGATTAATTTATGCGTTTGTGAAATTTAAACTATATTTATATCAATTTCAGACAACATACACTATTCTATGTATATCATAATAATCTATTTAGTATGTTCATGCGAATATTGTCAATTGTATCATTGGCATTATTCAATAAGCTGTAAAACCTCTTATGTAATCGGATGTCCATTAGGGCATTGTTAAGTTAAATGCATGTATTTAAAATGTACTCACGGTATAAATATGATATCAGTTACATGTCGGATCAATTTAAATGTTTCCTGACTTTTGACATTACGGTTGGAAATTGTACTTTCCAGAAATACACAGGATCTGATATATGCTGTTTATCATACCATTTGTTTTGCACATGGCACATTTCATGAGATAATTTGATAGTATTGGCATTCAGAGTATGACTTGTATTGTCTTTTCGTAAACTCGCCTTTAACACTAGCTAATGCATAAGATATCTTATTATGACAGGGGACAACATTAGAAATGTCGTTGCAGATAACACGCACGATAAATGATAGGCATGTCAAACGAGCAATAGCTTCTGGTTTCTGTGAGACGTGCGCCAAGCTCATTAAATAAACTTAACTCTTCTCCTTGGTTACATCCACATACCGGTTAACCGTTTCCCCTGCGTTTACCGGTAAAATCTGTTTAGGTCGGGATTTTTTCTAATTTGAAGCTTCTTATTACAATAAGAATGTATTCTTATATATACAATTATGTTAAAGACGCAATAAGCTTGATATTTTGTCAATATTACATAAAAAAACAACACATTGGATTTTTAAATAAAAACTTATCGGTCACAACTTGTCAGAAAGTCAGTGACAATTAAATACTTCGTTATAAAGTTTAATTTTTACTGTGTTGTGTATATAGTATATCAAAAATAAATATATACATTTATACGAGAAACGTAAGAGCAGCCATTATATCGAAGTCGAAATAGCTGTTTACGTATATTATTAATAAAAAAACACACACATAGTTTTCAACGTCGGTTTGTTTAAAAGGATCCACTTTATAAAGAGTCTCAACGACACATATGCTTGCTACTTAATGTGATTCCCAGCCTTTGTTTTGTTCAAGCTGACTTTTCATTATGATTTAGGTATTGCACATGAACAGAATAAGGGCAAATTTTGTATAAAAATCTCAGAACCGTCGTAAAATACGAGGATCTTCTTTTGGTGAATTTTAGTCTCTCTACAATCGCTGAAGCACGTAACTGGCAATTTATCGCTAACACTTGCACTGTCAATAATGGTATATTTTTTTAACATTCGGCGTTTTTTGGGGTCTAGTTAAAGATGCTCCACTAAATCATAGAAGTTCATTATAAATGTCATGGCATTGAACTTTGAACGCGATGGTATATCTGGTATCTGTTGAATGATATAAATGTAACGTGAATGTGAAATAATAACTAATGCTTCTGTGCATGTTAATGAAACATTGATCGGCTGCATCAGAAACATATTTGTTTTATACGTGATGCTAATGACCGAAACAACTATAGTGTTTTGTCATTGCTATGGTTGCTGAAAAAAAACTGAACAAAGTAAAAAACACTGACGGCTTATTTTCTAAAGGCAATAGTTTCCGGCAAATAGATTTACATGATCAAATCATACAATTTACACTTGTATATGTGTTTTTGCAGTATGATCATAATAGATGACCTAAATTATAATCCTTGAATGAATATGTGTGAATATTTGTCCAGGCAGTTCATTTGCATGTTAAAGTAAGGGAATACAGCAAGTTCAATAAAGTTACAATGGGCGGCTGGCATAATGCAGGTAAACATGGAAATTAAGATGGCGTCCAACATAAGTGCTTAATATTCAAGTTCCACCTTAAGTTAGCTAATTGCAAAAGTTGAAACAGTTTCATTTGTCCATGTTTATTTAAAAAAATGTACACTTGGAGGACTTTAAAACGAGATTATGATTATAGTCACCAAAAAGACAAGGTCAATGTCATTCCAAGGACATTTTCTTATAACCAACTTCATACAAATAGCTATTTAGCTTATCTGAATTGGTGTATTATTTACATACATGAATGAAACCGAACTTAAGTGATATTTTTATAATTGAATCAATTTCCATTAGACTAAACCGATGCACACATTTGATTGAAAAGACTATTTTAAAAAGACAACCTATTTCGGCATTGTCTGAAATAGAGCAGTAATACTCTTGCTTTTCTTCTGTATGTATAATACATAAGGAAGAAACTGAGAAGAACTATTTAATATATATCAAATGTATTCATTTATATTTAAGGAAAAAAATCAACGCCGTCAATGTAGTGGAAGGTCAACGTCATTACAATGTCAATTCATGGAAATCGTTTGAATAATTGGTCATTTAATACAATTACGTCAGTACTGTTTTAGGTGTTTTTAGTAGAAGTGTGCCGAATCTATATTTCTACAATAAGCTATCAATTGATATCATTCAAAAGGAAAAACGTGTCGTTTAATATCGTGCATCGTCTGTTAATACATCATATTTTTTTTTTTAAAGATAACCTTTCTTTCGGATTACCACGGATTGCAATTTACCCACGGAAAGGCCAGACATTCCTTCAACTAAACCATAAAGTTGTGTCCACATACGAGTAAATATGCATTGTATTAAATGAAGTTAATATATATCTTAAATATGGATTAAAGATCCAACACATTTTCTACAAATATGTGAAACACTGTTTGCGTTTGAAAAAAAAGTAACATTGAGTTTGATCGTGACAAAGGCCACATTCACAAAACGTTTAAAATGTTACATAAATAACTACGACTACTCTGTTGTTTTCAGTATTTAAAAGATCATGAGTGTGAAAGTTGTGCCAAAAGGCGTGGAAAAAAAAAGTTAAAACTTTTCGATTATTCGTCCTTGACCCTTTTTAAACTATTTTCTTTAAAAAATGTTTTTCGTGGTCATCTGGGATATTGCCTTGCCTTGTTTATCGGGCAAAATTAAACTATAATATAACCCACAATTTCTCTTTGATTGACATCTAACACGTGCATTATTTTAATGGAAACTAAAAAAGCAACTCCATGATAAATTACCAAAAACTGTATGACTGTGATTTTTTTTACCGAGACAAATTCGGTGTTGTTACCCTTGCAAAAACAGTTATGTAGATTAATTATGAGTTCAGATGATTTACATTTATATTTTATTTAATGGTTTAAAACCAAATACTTATACATTTAGTTTATAACATAGAATATTTAATGTTAGAAGAACACATGAATCTCGTTTTGGTTTCAAATACACCTAAGAGTATCGTTTTTAATATTTGAGCCGCGCTATGTGAAAAGGAAGTTTAATGCATGTGCGTAAAGTGTCGTCCCAGATTAGCATGTGCAGTCCGCACAGGCTTATTAGGGATGACACGTCCCGCCTTTATTGTTGTTTTTTTTAAAGGAATACTGTGTTTGTACCGAAGATCCAGTGTAGGCTGATTTAAAAGGAAACGTACTACGCATACGGTATATTTCAACGTGTCTATGGACTATTATAGATATATACCAGGACAATAAATCGCGCATAAAATACTAGCTGTTATTGTCAAATATGTTGGATTTCGTCTAATATTTAGGCAAATTAAATAACTGAATTTCTAGAACGATACTACATTTTTTGAGGCAATTCATTGTTTTTAATAAACAATTATTGCACAGTTCATGGAAGTAAACATGATGTTTTTTGATACTTTAATAAAAGATGTTCAAAATTGAAAGAGATGTTTTGTTTTCATTGGTACGATTTCTCCTATATAATCATCTCAGTTGGATTTAGTCTTATAACAAGGCAAACTAAATAATGGATTTTCCAGAACGCTAGTCCATTCCTTGTTATAAATTAATTGTCTGTAACGAAAAAGTGTTAAGCAGTTCAGAGAAGTAAATATGATGATTTTTTATATTAAAATTAAATATGTTCTAAGTTAAATGTCATGTTTGTCTTAAATGATCCAATATTTCCTTTATAATCCAATATCCAACGAAATAAAATACACGAAGGATCTGGCGCTAGCTGTTCATGCCATATTGTATTCAAAGAGTGAATGAGGTATGTTCGTACTCTAGAATATATATTTATATTCAAATATATGTAAATACTTCATTCATTCATTCGCCATAATCAAAACCTTCCTATTTTACTAGAGCAGCCAAACGGTTAATTGACAGCTTCAATGTGGTGATCGCATTTTCAATTAGTCTGCATTTGATCGGGGCAAGAAATCTGCAGTTCTAGCGACATTTCATTACAACTTCATTACATACGGATCAAGAACATTGAGACTTCATTGAATACTAAGCTCTTACTTGATAACATTACCAACATTCATTAAAGTTTAGACCCAACTGAAATACATGTTGTTCAAGCAACAGAACATTGTTTTAATAAGATTGAACTGAACTGAAATAATCATTTTACAGGACCCATATGCGAAACAAAAGCTCACTGGACAACTATATGCCATATATTAATTTAAAACACGATACTGGATGTTCTTCAATCCAGGACGAATTGATTGTTTCACATTAAAATACGAAAACCCGTTTGTTCACTACGTAATCGGGTTTCCTCTGTTTCGTTCATTTCACATAATGCAATAGTTAAAAACTTAAAATATTCTTTACATGTAACCCTTTATTTAGAATATTAGTTGCCTAACACATTGGGTTTATCTTTGATGGCGTAAGTTTCGTTTAGTGCTTTTCTATCATTGTATGGCAATTTATGTAAGAGTGTTCAATATACATTTTATTTCTCCTCAATGACATGATAACGATATTGGATTGAAGAAACTCTTCAAGTTAACATGAATCATTTCCCTTATCGCTTTTGTTTTATGCTTTTAGACGCCCGCATGACCCGTATATCGGACGCTAAATCTTCTAGGACAGGATATAAAAAAACTAGCAAAAATGTTTTAACACAAATCAAGATCAAATGTAATGCCGTATTGCATTATACTGATTTATACCGAAACAATTTAAAACAACCATTATTACGACTTCTTCCAGAAAGTACAGGAAGATTACATGAATAGTGTAAATACAGTATTATTCGCGGGACCTTGGTTTTCGCTGATTTCGTTGATTTTGTTGGTTGACCGATCCACGAATTTTACACAAACACATCGGAAAATGACAAACGCACATTACTATTTTATTTCTGAAATCTGAAAATCGCGAAATTAAATGTCCACGAAAACGTCCCCTTTGTAACCACGACATTTCATACCGAAATATATAAATGGTTTGACAGTACTTTACTCTTATCCAGCTGTGCATGTTAAACTTTTATCAAAGATGAGTTAATGTTTCCGGTCATCCTGCCTCAGACATTTATAATAATGTTTCTCTGATTTGTATCAAACCATGCAGTAGTTAAATGTTAATTAATTTGAATCGTGTTCTCTGTTATTGTTATTTTATCAGAATTGTGTTGCCATGACGCTCAAGTTCATTTTAATATAAATCGTACGTGAACAAATTAGGGCCAAGTATGTGGTAAAAAGTTGCCCAATTGACCATTCGAAGGCATATACCCCAGTTGTATGTGTTTGTTATGTACGTTATTGTATTATCTAGTTGTTTTGCATTTGGCTTTATGCTATAAATACAAAATCACATGCTCTTTTAATGTTTTTCTTCGCTGTTTTAACTGTAGTTTCACGTTATGTATATTTATATTTAAGTGGTGTAAAATAAATGCACATTGTTGACAAATACTACGCAACATTCGTCAAATCATGTCAAATAAGGCTCCCATGTCGCGCTGGTCTAGTGGCTATGGCAAGACATACAGAACTGGTTCTACCCATGAAACGCATTCAAAGTGTCTTTATAAGCCTTTCAATAAAATCGAACAAAATAATAAATGTAATCTTATGAATCGCCAATTACAAGAAAACAAGCATTTGTATCTTATTTATAATCACCAACAAAGTCCTCTCAACGGGTTTCCAAAGTCAAACATGACAGAAACGAACCTTTGGAAATAAGAAAAGAAGACAACAAACTGTTTAACGGGAACCCTCGCATCGCTTCATATATGTCTATCTTTTTGCTACTCGAGAATTAGCATGCGGGAGCGACAATATTAAGGATTCAAGAAATTCGCGGATGATAACAACACTGGTTACGTAAAGGCTCGGTTATTCGTTCATGTGCGTGGTTTATAGCACCGATACTTGCGCGGTCTAATTGGTTTCTCATCAGAATATCGCTTTTTGGCCGGGATACGCAAACGTGTTTTCACGTTGTTTTTCTTTTGTGTATGCCGTTTACTTAAACTGGAAATGGAAAAGAGACATGGAATGTTCAAAAGAGTTCTATTTATGAGGATATCTAATTCTAGTTTTTTTATGATTATGTTTATTTTTGGCTAAAGTTAAAATTTAGTTATACACAAAATTGACAATTTAACAGAAACATACCAACGTTGTCGGTGAATTAAAAATCAACAATCATAACTTAAACAGTATGGCTTCGAAAATAATTGCACTTGCAACATGCACAGTTCTCAACATGTGTCGTTATAAGAGAACGTCAGCTATTCGCACGGATAAAGTGCACTTTAGTTGTATTGTATGAAAACGAATGACCCTTGTATTAAAAACTCATTATTTTATTCTATGAATTCCAATTTCTGCATTAATTTGAACGCTGTGCTTCGGCAATTTTCACAATTACGTGTCTATTGGAATAAAAACCCTTGAAGCATTCAACTTGAATAATTACGTGTATAAACTACGCACTACATAGATGATAATCAATTAATCTATCAATCAATCAAACTTGACTTGACTTGAAAATATATGTCATAATTCGTACTGATGGCTTAGTCACATCTGCAGCCTTACATATTTAAACGCACAGGTATTGGTATTATATTATTTAAACAATGTTGAGTTTCCAAAGATATATATCTTGTGTATTTCATCTAAGGCAATCAATACAAAAGCAGTGTACTGCTGTTTGTACATAATATACACGTCAAATACATATCGGCGTTTTGTGTGTCTCGAAGTTTATGAGGTCTTTCCGCACCTGGGGCTGCATTATGTGAGGACCCAGTGTGTGTATTCACACTTCTTCTTAATTAACTTTACTAGACTCACGATTTCTCAGAGTTCACTTTCAAAGTATTCCAAACTCACATTACTGTGCAAACAACTTAGTTCGTTACACTTGTAAACGTCTCGGACAAAAAAAATCCGGATTGCAATAATATTCTGATTGCGATATCTGATCTAGCAAAATTAAGTTCTCACAAGCTGATTTGTTTGGTACAATATATTAACCTTAATCGATGTTTTCAATTCTTATTCATTAATTCATCAATTGAAATTGTGAACGACTACTGGAAATCTAACTTCCAAGTGTTAGGCGTATAAACCATCAATCATTCTCTAGTGCTTTAACAAGATATATGGAGTCTAACATTGTATTATTATTGCAGTATATGGCGGAGTATTTATGTAGGTGGACATTTTTTGTGACATAATATATATTGTGAAACTGTTTGTGAAATGTATACTATTGAGCAATATATTTGGAGTATTGGTTCACATCATCTTTACCAAATGTGACAGCAACACAATTGGTAAAACGCTCTTGTCTTGTAGTTTGAATGTTTTGGAGTAACACGAAGTACATTTGTTATTACAAAAGTAGAATGCTTTCACATATATCATTTATAAAATTATTATATACAAACATATCTTAAACATCATAAGTATACGATATTGGCTTTTATTAAATGAATCATAAAAGCCGCCGAATTGTTATCACGTCAAAAATTGCATTCATCACGGAACGTCACAATATTTATCTTTTAACTTAAAATAAACAAGGCGATCATCCGGATACGGAGAGATTACTAATAAAGTTTCGAAAGATATGACAACGCTTTAACATTAACTAGTACGCTAAACTCAACGTTATCATAAACAGCCCACATTATTCAAATGTTAACCATCATCATGACCCAGTGTTTACTCATTTAATGTTCTTTGGTATGAACAGGCTTATATATATTTTAATAAGTCTGTATTTACATGAAAACAACGATAGTTTAAATGTATTGAAGATATCCAGACATATTGCATGCAGCCGGAACACTTGGGAAAAGATTAGAACAAGATATAATAGATCTTTGTTCACAGGGTAGTTTTATGTGTTGATATGTTCACACTGTTTTTTTTCTGAAGAATGCGCACACGTATTAAAAAACAAAGTAATTGTTAGTAAAATGGTGGGGAACAATTTTCTTTTATGCACGCCGGAAACCTTTGTCGTTGCGACACATGTTTCGTTCCAACAAACTAGGAATGAATACAAGCAAAATACATACAAAAATGTTTTAGTTATGTTTTGTCGTTTTGGTTAAGTATCTTTAACAAACATTTTCTTTTATAGGAACTAAACGAGCAAATTCATGTTAAAGTACCAATATCTTTAAAGGGATTGTAAACCACGAATGACGAAAAAAGAAAAGTTCTAAAATACCGTATTTTTTACAATTATTAGTTTATATTGATTAAAATATCACGAATATCCCTTTAAGAAGTATATGTCTTTTATACTAGAAATAACCTGGTGTTATTGTCCTTGCAATGCATTTATAGGGATTCACTGTCGAATCAGATGTTTTATATGTAATCTTTGATTGAATTGTTTTCTACAAAATACTGATATAGTTTTGTTAAATAGTTAAAACATTAAGTGTAAAATGTTAACGCATGAATCTCTTTTCGTTTTTCAATACAAACATGCAATACAAGAATGTTATTAGTAATAACCATGTTTATAGTTATAGAGAGAACAATGTTGTGCAGAAACATTTTAATATGCTCCACTTAAAAGCGCTTTTTATCCACGTTACGTTGACCGTCATAGAGCAGTAATATCTAGACCCTTAATTTTGATATAGTATTATTGTAAAAGTTGATTCGCATTGAAATGTAATTTACGATCACCAACGTTTGCACTTTTAGTGTGAGTGTGAGGTGTTTAATTTATAACACCGGTTTTAACTCAAAATTATGTGCGTTTAAATTTAAAAGAAAGGGTGACACATTATTAATTTATTTGTGCCCGTGTTTTGCGCTTGTATTGTGCTGTGAACAGTGCTCTTGTGTTTTGTAAGAATGCTCAGCTTTTCGCCAATAGGAATAAATATAGACCTTGTGCTACAGATAGATTTATATTATGATTGTGCATTACTTTCACGATAAAAATCACTTACAATGGCAGCAATTTTATGTATAATCGTTCATTACATGAGTCTGTGTCAGCAAAACATGCACGTGCTCATTTTGACGAAGGGAGACTTTGACGCATACACGCAGATAGAGACATCGAAACACCTGAGACTATCGTTTTTCACATGAAAAAGTACGTCGTATAAAAAATAATTCTACATGACTGTCTATTGACTGAGAGCCGTATACATGGACACTAGGTCCCGGAGACAATATTACCATCTATCGTCAACGATGTTGAGAATTTGTCTAATATCAAGGCAAACTATATAATGTATTTTCCAGAACACTATTCTATTCCTAGGGGTAATGAATTGTCTAAAACGGACAATTGTTTAACAGTGCAGAGAAGTAAACATACGGTGTTTGAAACTTAAATAAAAAGTCAGTAAAATGTATGGTTTTGTCTGAAATGATCCAATATCGCCGTTATAATCAAATATTAAATGTCCGTGCCATAGTTTATTTATAAGAGTGTATTTATTCGTTCTGAGAATATATATTTATATTCAAATAAATGTAAATTATTCATTCATTCATTTGCAATGATCCAAACGTTCACTTGAGCAACTGAATTCAAACTGTCGCAAATGTAGATCGTTGCAACGGTTATCTGACAGCTTCAATGTGGTAAGACATTTTCAATTAGTCTGCATTGGATCAGGACAAGAAATCAGAAGTTTCATCGCAATTTCATTACAACTTTATTACATACGTATCAAGAATATTAAGACTTCATTGGTTGCTAAGCGATGGCATTAGCCAACATTCATTTAGTATTAGACGCATCTGAAATACATATTGTTCAAGCAACAGAAAATCACATTGTTTAATGCGTTTATAGAGCTTAATGCGCACTAAAATAATCATTTAACACGACCTATAAGGGCCAAAATAAGAGAACATAATTACGGACTTTATTAAATCACTCCAAACTATGTCTTTATGCAGAACAACACATATAGTATTTGCCATACAATAATATACATATCAACACATGCAGGTTGTTCAATCCAGTGCAATATTTCGCACCACAACACGAAAACCGTTTTGCTTACTACAAATTACTCAAAAGTTAACATATTGTTTTACATGCATCACTTTTTTGGATATGAATGGCCTAACACATAGAGATGGGAGATGTTTGATTGGTTAAAATGTTGTTCTACAACTATTATATCATTGCATAGCAATTTATATGAGCGTGCACTAGTCCTTTGATTTCTTCTTGATGAGACGTTAACAATATTTAATCGAAGAAACTCTTTAAATTAGAATGAATCGTAGTCCTAATCGCGTATATTCTGTACTAATAGAGGCCCGAATGACAGTTATATAGGACAGTATATCGTTTAGGGTTTATTATGATAACACAAGCAAAGCTGTATTTACCCAAAACAGATTAAATGAAAACGCATATCGTATAAGTATCTGAACTTTGCGATTGCTGATCTATAGTAGAATGGCATTTTAAGCGCACGATATTTTTCTGGTTCAAGTAGTGATTTATACATTCTATATGTTTCACATCTAGACGAGTCGAATAAACTCCCTGACAATTTTAGCCTGTTACAACAAATAAGGCGTTCTTTAAACATTTGTTGAAATACATGAAAACTACCAACATCCTAATAAACCCAGACATTACCGAATCCATAATTAAATAACATATTATGTACAGAAATAGTCCCATTTGTCTTTCCCATTTCATCCAAAGCGACCATTCTGCGAGACAGTAGGCATCATAATGTAAGGAATGGACAGTTTTATAACAGCACATAATATGCTTTTGAGAGGTCTTGTCTAATCTCAAGTTTTTTCCCCACGAATGATGACTATATATTTTTTATATCAATATGGTGGACCAATTCCAATCTAACATTTATGTACAGTATATGGCAAAACACGTAAGAAGAGATCCAACGTTGTTTTACCCAGCAGGTAAGTACATGTATGCGTCGTTAATGCACCTTTAACCATTGACTAATTTCAGAGTAATTTATAATTCAACGTTCTTATAAATTGTGTTAATATTTCATTTTTAGAGGAATTTCAGAAAATAGTTTTCATTTATACTGTCATGTTTTTTTGTTTATTCTGGGTCAGGTGTGTGAGGTCTGCCGCCACTTTTAAACATAAAACTCGATGGAATGTTGTGCTATATAAAAGTTGTGGTATGTTAAAATGCGTATTGTTTGTATTGTGCCGTGTTGCACCGCTTATACAGCTGATAACCTGGTATGTATTTTATACTTTTTTTTATATTCTTATAATATTATTATGCAATATATTTGGTTTTGTCTTTAAAAATCTTAGAATTATAATCTCATCTCCGCTTCGAATGTAGTCCCGTCTGCGACATAGTCCGCCGACCCGCTTGCACCCGTCTTGATTATGGGCTATTCCCTCCAGTTGTTCCCGCGGAACTATTCAATACTCCTATACAGAATCATCGTGCTCGCCCGTACATTCCAAATATAAATCGCCCATAATGTAAGACAATTATGAAGGTCAACGACCGATACAATGCATTCATACAACGCATTGGTATATGATAATTATTGTATTCCACAAAGACGTCAACAAATAAAAATGAATGTCACGTTGATATATCGAGAATAGGTTACTGCCCTGCCGTGTTGTATAAAAAGCGATGAGGCTTATAATAAAATAACGGAGAGGCTTACAGAGCTTTTTTATTCGTGCCGAGCCTGATATATAACAAAACGATAGGGCATTAACCTTTTTGTTTCTTACCAAACCTCCATGCCCCAATTTTTTAAACAAATAGTGTAATTAATCGCAACGACGCTGCACTTTAGCGAGAATGAACATGGTGAATAACGTCTGGCGTGTTTATATTGCCGCCAGTAGCACTGGCGCTTAACATTTATGAAATATGTTGTTTGCCGTTTTGTTGCTTTTTTTCCTAAGATATATTTTCATCTTGGTATAGAATTGTTTTTAAATCTGATTCGTTTTTACCAAATACTATGACGTTTTATTCGATATCGAGCAATATGACGTACATCTTTTTGTAAAACATAAAATCAGACATGTTTGTATAACGTCGATCTCAACGTAGAACGTTCACATGGACCACCTCTACTCGATGTTTTTCTCTGTATGTCCAAAAATAAACAATTCAAAGGCCACTTCTACAGAGCTTCCCGTCGAGAGTGCCTATGTGGTTGTCTCCGTTTATCAGACATACATTGTGCAGACCTAGAGGTTATTTATGTAAATCATACTACAACACTGGTCAAGTTTCAAAGTGTAGTCAACATCATTTAAGTGTAGTATGCTATTAATGTGGTTTGTAAGAATAGAAATACTATATAAGTCCTAACAGGTATATTACAAGTTTATTTCATATTTATACGCTATATGAACTACGTGTACAAATTAACATCGTTTTTCGGTTAGCAACTTTACACAAATTCTTATATTCATCGCTTATTGGTAATTTGTATGTGTATGTATTTTCGAGCCATGTGTTTTCATATAACTAAAACTAACACATATATTATCTCCACCATGCAATAATGTATAAGCAAATGCTATAATATTGGACCGTGACTTCGTGTGTGTGCTATTTAATATTTCGTTTTACTGTTACAACGATTTAATTTTTAATACTACTGTGACATTTAAATGACTATGATATTATATATCTAATATATACTTATATTTAATGAAACTAAGTGTATTCACCACATATTTTGTTTCAATAGTTCTGAATGATTCTATCTAATCCGTGAATTTTAAACCATAACGTTTTTTGGAAATCTTATTTAAAATTGCCTTATTTATTAACGCATCAATCATCACACGGACAGTTGACAATAGTTGGCAACAACTAATGATCAATCTTGTGGGGGAATATTATAATATATTATTTTCGAAACATCGCTTTTATGATCGGAAAAGTATTTTCAGAAATTATTCGAAGCACTTTTAATTAATGCTTTCCCGTGATTTATATAGAAACAGATCAGTGAATTAAAACTGAAAATTTATTGTTTCAAACAGTGAAAATTTACAGTGAAAATTATCGATAATGTTCAGTCTTTTACCGCCACTATTGTTTGGCAAAAACACAAAAATAATCATGTTTCGCATCAAATAACAAGAAAAGTAGTTGAATTCGATATAAAATCGACATTCCACCAATCAAACAAACATCCTCTATATAGTATGTTTTATACTTGAGATCACTTACTCAATGAGCCGTGGTCTGGGAAACGGAAAACTTAATCGTAAAGTGCCGTCTCAGATTAGACTGAGTAGTTACGCTTGTATGTAATATTTCGTTTAATGGAAGTTTCTTATAAACAAAAATCCAGTTAAGGCGAAACATGTTGTCCCTGGTTAGGCTGTGTGGAATTCATTGCACATGTATTAAGCCAAGTTCTCCCAGAACTGGGCTATCCGTTTGATGATTCTTACTGATGACACGCTTTTAATTGCACTGCTTGGTTGACTTTATGAATGAAGTACTTTTAACTGGATTTTAACGTTTTTTAAATGCATAGTTAACTCAAATGTAAAATGTAGAACTATCGAGAGAATATAGGCGAGAATTACACAAATATATTTTAGGACTGTTCAAAACCAATAAGAATTGCGAATGCTCGATTTTACAGTATTTCAATATGAAATCTAAAATTGTGCATTCATTCAATCGCAAGAAAGACTAGCGTTGCAAGAGTGAAAACATTCTGAGAAAAGTGTTTTTTTTTAATGATAGAAGCGTAAGATAAATATCTGAGCCACTTTGTGGGAAAATGAGTACATAAAGTGTAGTCCCAGATAAGCCTATCCGATGTGCGCGAAAAAGTATTTTTCGCTTACAAAAGACATCCTTTTAAACGAAAATTAAAACGCATACAAGTGGAAACTGTCGTACCTGATTAGCAGCGGCGGGCTTTTTTAAACAATGAGGTTTCATATAGGAAATACACTGTATCGTCTCATTGAATTATGCTATTAATGATATACACTCGTATGTCATACCGGTAAAGTATCCCATATATAACAGAAGGTTTATAGTTTTTAAAAACCAGAATATTTTAAAATTTTCTAGTTGTCAAGTTATAACAACGTAGATTTACATTTTCTGAAAAATATGAATCGCATAGTATTTAGTAGTTTGATTACGCCGAACAGTTAACTACCATATCCCCTCGTCATGCGAAATTGGGGCTAATGCCATATGCGGCCAGCGTGGCTCCAGACCAGCCTGTGCAATCCAAAGTATTCTCAGGAATTACCCTGTCCGTAATACCAGTCATGCACTCTTTCGTGGTTCCATTTGCAGACAGAGTAGTTTCTGATCAGACTACTCGGATGCGAAGGGTGGTCTGGAGCAAACCTGGCTGCATATGGCATAAGACCAATTTTCGCATGGCAATGCTCTCAGCAGTTTGATCATATACAAGCGATATAATACATTTAAATGAAAGCGAATGGTGGAGGAGAGATGTTAATACATTTTTGTGTTTGCCTTTACACCGTTGTATACATATATTCTACTTTCTTCCAAATTGTGTGAACGTTTTTCTTGCAAAACAAGTATAGTTATTCTAATTCACCTAATATATACAGTAAGAACATAATGTTTCCTCATACATAATCGTGTTTCAATCATTTATTTACTTTCGGGTTTTCAGTAAAAGTAGTCTAGATCAAACCAATTAGACGTGAAGGAATTCTACGTGCGTTTCGATTTTACATAAACTTTCAATAGAAAGTTACAATCGCATGGTATTTGTATTTTATGTTTTTCGGATCAAATTGGGTTGAAAGCCAGCCACTTTTTTTTTCTGTTACCACTTGAGAAACTTAACATCACAGCACGCAATAATATGTATCAGTCAAGCAAGAAATAAAACAGATACCTGACATTCCATGGCGTTCAAATTTCAATGCTATGTCATTTATATGGAATTTCTATGATTTACTGTATGAATGACCTCAATAAATCAGAAAACAACTGGAAACTTAATCAAAGTAAATTCCACTTAATGCCCTTTGAATATAATTTGAAATGTATAATATAACATGGCTTAGACAGACGATGTTCTATGTACAAGTCGTAATAAAGTTCTGTTCCGTTCTGTTCTGTTCCATAATATTTACATCATTGACAGCGTAGATTTTGCTTTATTTCCCACTGAACCCATTTGAGTAATTGAAGTATTTAGCTGAATGTCGAAAAGGCAATGCCGTTTTTATGCAAGTTATTTCGAAATAAATTGTACAGTTCAAACCATCATTGCTTGAAGTACGATATATTGTTGTAACTACAATTGAGTCGCGCTCTGGGAAAATCGGGCGTAATGCATGTGCGTAAATGCCACACAGGCTAAACTCGGACGATAAACTAGATGTTTTAGTTGTTTGTTTAGAAGAGACTTCCTTTTGGACAGGCCAATCAGTGACGATACTTTTCGCACTTGTATTCAGCCCGGTTTTCCCAGATCGAGGTTCTATTTCTAAAACAATTATCCGGAAATTGTGTATAACAAGAAACGGTACAGATTCAATGTGCAGTGTTTTTTTAATAGCCACGGTTTCAAAATAAATTTGATTATTTTACTGTGTAGAAAAATTAAACTGTATTTAAACATTGTACATTATTTTAACGTAATCGTTTAGCAAAAACCTATTTATTAAGTCATACAAAGTGCATATTTATATATAGTTTGTGTTGCAATGGCTTCCGTTAAACCCATATTTAGTTGTGAACTATTCCGATATCTGCACCACTCTAAAAGAGGCTCTTTGATAATTAAATACAAATCGTATATCAATAGTACAGCATGGAATGAGTATCAACTGGTACTGAGATAACCTTGTATTTCTCTACGAAGGAGACAATCATACGAACAATCAATCATTTAATCAATAAATCAGTTAATTACTCATTACTGGAAAAGGCGCCATACGAGTCGAAGGGAATTTCTTTATTTATTCAAGAATAAAAAGATATTGGATAAAGATGAGTGAGAGTTATTGTAACATATAATCTTCATGCAAATGTTAGTTTTCAATGTAATAATGACATTCCCACACGCAATACAATCATTTCCTTACAATGACATTGTTAACTACACTATGGCGATAACTTTCAGTAAATTTACTGAATGTTGTTTATACGTAATATTATATTCATGTTCAGACACATGTGTTGGAATTGAAGTAAGTCGAGGTAATTCTTATTGAATAAACAATCTTGATTAACAGTAAAATGATGTTGCGTTTACACTTTACGTATTGTATTCGTCTGGGTAATATATTCATTATGCACACAATAAGGTTTATTTAAAACATTTATTTCTGGACTGTGGCTAAGCGTTATTCGGTCTGTTACATAATTATACGTGCCGTGTATGCGCCAATCAAGCTGCAGGTAACATATACGTTTATTTATTGTGATTGATAGGCGTAGCCGGTCGTCACATTAAGCTGATGATCATGCAGTTTTATGAACGTGTTTGATTATCAGCTTCGGACAAAACACATTTTAAATGGAATTATTCACGTCCGCATACATAAGTGCACTGCAAAAAGGAATATAAAACGGATATTTTGGAAGATTTAAAATGTGCTTGTCATGCTTGCGTGCATTGTAACGTAAAATCTAGGAATTTGCCTCGAATGATAGACTAAACTACTCATCTGGTGTCAAATATGTATATAACGGGAATTGTGCTCAACTTTACCCTTAGCCTGCGCTTTATTTCGTCAAAAAACAGTGAATAATAAGATACTAACGTGGATTTGAAGTTTCTTAGCGGAGGCAATGTTGACAATTTTCTACTTGACGTGCTAGCCAAAATGACGTCACGGACCACGTGGTATGGCCACACTGATGCCCATATCAATCAAAACTATATTTATTTCAGAACGCTTAAAAACGTCTGCACCAAATAAGGAAAAACATGTTTATGTACTACATTATTAAACATTTGGAAAGAATGTGAACCACATGTTTTATTCAATTATGATCTGTCAAAGTGTAATTGTCCTCTCACTTTCTCTTCACACATACAATATTGCGAAATATTGATGTTGTCATAAACCTGTCCTCATTTGAAATGTTAGCCCGCTTGATTTTATTAAGTAATGTTAGGTGCTTGATTGAAGTATAATACCTTTTATTTTACCTTCATGAAAACTATGGACAACTTTGAAACTGTAAACGTTTTCGAGCCCAGTATTTTTTAGACAAAATATTTTGATATAATGGAAATATTAAAACCACTTAACAAATATATTATCACAAGAAAAGCAAACTTATGAAAACATGTTGTAGTTTTGCTATTTAAAAGGAATAACAAGCACACACGCACTGCCTAATGTATGTCTGCAAACGTTTGATGAAGCTACACAAATACACAGTCTTACTTCGATACAAATTTTCTAAACCCAGAAGGCCAAAAATTAAACGCACGGACATCTAATATGTAGCATGTAGATATACGAAACATACACAGCTTCTATTTTTAAAATTTATATTAAATTAAACAAAATCAAATCTTCTTACAACCAAAATAACCGTTTATTCTTGACAAGCAGGATGATGAGTATAGGTACTATACGTATGGTATTACAATGAAGAAATTTGCGTAACTGTTTCTCTGATAAACATACAGCCTTCAAGTAGTTGAATGGTAATTAAATTGCGACATATACTTTCTATTATTTACAGCTGAATGCAGTTATCTTACATTGATAGCCGTTATAGCGCCATTTTCGTTGCCATTTATTTTTTGATTAATTTTACTTATTCTTAACCCCTCGCTTGTTTGCGACTTAAGATAAATTGGTTTCTTTTACAGACATAACGAGTATTTGTTTTGTTTACGACTGCTGTTTAATAGCAATACGCCATTATTGCAACATAAAACGGATGTGGGATAGTTTGGGCTGAATGGCGGGGATGAAATAGCATTGGATCTGCATGCAAATACGAGTCTGTTAATGTCGAGATGTCAATCCCACATACAATAAAATCAACTCCAAGAATACTCGTGTTCAACGACAACGTAATGAATTAAAATAATCAAGCGGTAACGCACTATAGCATGCGTTCAACATGATGAATCATATGAAATAAGCAATCAAGTGACTCTGTGTCCTACGCCGTGCTTAAAATCCTGATTTTATTATTCCTATATTTTGTTCTTAAAAACGTTTTTGATACATATCTCGGGTTAGGTCTTGAATCTCAAAGGCATTGCTATAGGCTATTATTATGAATATGTTCTCAGAAAATGACAGGTATCGTCCTTCAATATCCGAAACGCAACAATTTATTTCAGCACATATTACAATTATGTGAAGTAAGCGCTACTTTTGATTTGATAGAAGAACGTGCATTACAAGTCATGTTTTAAGTCGTTAAATACGTTATACCTGATTGATATGTTTTTCGTCCTTGGTTTTATTCCTGCTCATTAAAAAAGATAAATAAATTATAAAACTAATAACTTAATGGTTATGCAGTAAAAAATAATACGACCCCAAACTATAAAGATGTTACTTTATTAGATTATTATATGGAACTCTCCTGGATTCGATTTTCTTTACACAATAATTGATTGACGCCACCAATATACACTTGTCATATGAGGAAGTGAGTAAGGATTTAATGAGACGAAGAATATATTAAATAAGAAGGTAATTACATTCTAGGCAAGAGCCAATATCAGACGTTATAATGCACAATACTCATTAGTCTATTATAAACATGGTGGTATCGCTTGACAACGTTTACCTGTCACTCGTGGACATGCATATAAAATATTATTAGCGTTACATATTCAGGTCATGCCAGGCAACTATTGGCGAGCTATATATCTGATACAGTGAGATTAAGAAAAGACAAACATTAAATTTGATTTAGAAATATCATTTCAATCAAATAAATAGAAAACTGATTAAAAATATTGCGACATAAACCCAACTATTATTAAAACCAGCACAAAATTTATTCAGCACCTCAGTTATTTAATCGCTTATCATATCACATATCAAATTATAAAACGATTATGTTGCAGCACATTCCTCATAATTAAGGAAAAATGATGCAGGTGTTATTCAAAAAGCTGTAGTGTGATATGTTTGTATTGAATGTTCAAACATAACTGAACTAAAATCAATAACTGAAAACGATTACAGCGCAATAGTGTATTTGTTTATTTAACGTATACGCAGCCACATGTCCATTGATTGAGATCCTACCAGAGTAAGACCGTTTGATAAATGTTGTGATCAAAGGATACCGGACATTTATGCACAAACATGGCATAGCGAAGTGACTAATTGCCCACGTCTTTCATCTACTTACATATTTAAACACCATTTTACGCTTGAATCATATTGAGATCAAGTAAATGAACCCAAATGATAAGATCGCACTTAGTAAGTTCCGCTTATCATCACATAATCGTGAAATAGAAAGGGATCGGTATCATAATATTGAACGAGAAAATTGCAAATGTAAATTTTGCAACATGAACGCAATAGAAAATGAATACCATTACCTACCAGTATGTCTAATACATGCAAACAGACGAAAACAATATTTAAAGCCGCACTATTGCAGATGGCCAACACTTAATAAAGTTGCAAGATTAATGTCCAGCGAAAGTACAACTGAAATGACAAGTGCTGGGACATGTATTAACGAAGCAAATAGCTTATGGCTGCATTTCGATTCGTAAAGTTCAATATTTTACCGGTAAATAATGAGATATTTTGACATTAACTGTATTTAGTCGTAAAATTAACCGTAATCATCGATTTTCAATAGTTATGAAGATGCAACCCAAAGACGATCGTATACAAATTTAAGTTGTAATAATTTGTTTCTTTTCTAGATTTGTTACCTGTTTTATTCTATCCTGGGGCTCGCAACAAATAAATGAAACCAAATATAAGATCGCATTTATGATGGTTTAATTACATAGATGTGTGTTTATCTTGAACTACATATAAAGTTGTATATATGCAAGCTGTGTATTCACATGCATGTATGTATGTTATGAAATAACTTATATATATTTAGTTTTATAACTGTAAAATTGATATTGTTAGGAATGTGTTTAAGTTAACTTTGTCATGCATATTTATCTATAGAATTAGTAGAAACTCGTAAATGCAATCTCAAATTAAGTTCCACGTAAATAATTAATTAAAAAAAAAATATGTTAAATATTCTACGTAAATAATATCGTTTTGAAACGTCGGGATCAATATGCTCCTCACCCTACTGTAAATTCTTATAATCGTATGTCTTGTAAGTAAATTAATAAATATTAGATTATCAGTTGCAATATTAGATGCATTTATGTATTCACTTCAAAATTTACCATGTTGACCAATTCATAACACTATTGTCCAACTTCTATCTTCTACCATTACGTTACATTGTATAAAGCATATATAATGTAGGGTATGAGCGTGTATAAGCTTTATTGCTGAATAAATGTTGTTGTTGTTGTTGTTTGTTGTTGATAGTTTATTGAATAAATTTAGGCTATAATATGTAATGTATACTGCACGTATTGCCCGTTTTCACCATGTTAAAGACACTTTTATATCGTCATTTCAAACAGGAATAATTTCTGGAAAAGCAGCGATCAATATGACATAAGGAAACGTGATTGACTTGCTTTCTTCGTGTATCACCAATTTTGACGGAATAAGTAACATATCAAGTTCTGTTATACAAATAGATACGGCATAAATAACATATCATGTTAACCCATTCATTCATCTTGTCGGTTCCTCAAAACTATAACGCTCAGTGCTCTGTAGAAAGATGTATTGATTGATTTTATTTTGGATCATGGTCATACGCATAGAAGGCACATTGTCAGTAAAACACATCTTAGAATCATAATTGATATCAATCATTTCTATAAATAATTTGCATCGGGTACTACACGTATTAGACAGCACGGACTCATTTTGCATATTCGAAGCAGCTTCGCGGTATGTTTAATCAAATAATTATTATATTATTATTATTAACATGTTTAATAAAGGTTCTTTGTTTTTATACTCTCTTTGACTTCATATGTGGAAATCAACGTTTCTTATACTCGTTTGAAATCAAAACTTGTTACTTCAGTTCATCTATTCAATCGTCCTCCGCAGTAAATTTGCTATTATGTTACCGTGGTTAATATTTAATGATTAATTAATATCAAGTGAATGAAATATAACTGATATAGTGTTTGATTGCACTTAAAGTAGAATTACTATGCTTGAGATGTATTGCATGTATAGTCTCCACTAATGAAAGATACGTTCATGGCTTTGTTGTTACATGTTTCAAAGAGAAGTATTTTCTTTCACGGTTGTGATAAAAGAATACAGAGCTTATGCAGCATTTTCTTGATCTGGAAAACCCATTTTCGACGGCAATGAAAATTATGTGTGTTTGGTTTTAGGAATAAAATTATGTTTTTACCTTTTTCTTGACGTTGCATGTAAAATGAAATGTGTTTAAGTGATAAATTACAAAGATTATAGACAAAAAGAGACAAATATGAAACAGAAGGGAATATATTTTATCCTACAGCTTAATGATTTTATAGAACACAATACGACCCATAACGAAAAGATAAGGTTTATCCCACACCACTTTTTTTGCCTTTCAGTCCTCGTTCATTTGTTCTTAAATTTGTATTTATACATGAAATAAATGTTTACTTTTTTAAAATAAATAAATCGTTTATAAATGAAAGCCATAAATTATCAATCCAATGCAGCGTTTCTTTTAAATTCGTTTTGCTAAAGAAAAAAAAACGGATCCAACGGGGGATTGAACTAGGGTCTCTCGCGTGGTAGCCAGACACTCTTACCACGAGGCTAAAGTGCTCACCCGATTGCGTAACTGTTTGAATTCGAAAGACCATATTTTACGACACAGCTGACGAAATCACTTGATTGCGTCATTCAGGTCATTGGGTTCGCAGTCGTTTAACGACTCAACGTGTGTGTTGACGATGAAGTATTATAATATTATGAATGTGAATAACAGTGTTTGGGATATAATACTGGAATGAAACTGGAGAGACTGCATTTTCGATTTCGTTAAAATGTCGAATATACTCGAATGTTTTGTTGACCAATTGATGGATTCAATTTAAGAAAAGAGTTAGTGAATTGTTCTTTAACTTTTCAAAGGAGGAAATCGATATTGAATTAAAATGGTTATTTCTTTGATGGATAAGTCGTTATTTTGTCAGTCGATATAAGAAGTTTTTTTAATTATTTCATGCATTCGTTTTGCTCATGCGTAAGTTTTCATATTTGTATTGAACGCATGCTGTACGAACTGCCTTTGCTCATTTGCATATAGATTGAAGTTTAACCAATGTTACTTTTCGTAAACTGTGTAAAAATAGAAATTGTATATCTGTATATTATGCATTCGTTTTGCTCATGCGTAAGTTTTCATATTTGTATTGAACGCATGCTGTACGAACTGCCTTTGCTCATTTGCATATAGATTGAAGTTTAACCAATGTTACTTTTCGTAAACTGTGTAAAAATAGAAATTGTATATCTGTATATTACAGAAAAACTTTTTTCCTACAATATGTTAAAATTTATTTCATGTTATTCTTATATATCCCGTTATAATTAAACGAATCAAATAATGTAAACAGCCTGTTTAAGTCAGCTGTTTAAATGATTGCTTGTTTAACTGTACCTAGGTTTTCTTTTTAAGACAATGGAAATTTAAAGCATTGAATTGAAGAAGTAATTGGTATTGTACACAACTCAGTTACATATCATTCACCACAAGATAGTTGTTTTAACTATCATGACGAAACTTGGTTTATCTCGAGACGACAATAGCTAGAAAAAGTTCAAATCTTAAGAAACCGTGTGACCACAATAGATGCTATATTGTTTACTCAATCGTGCCCACAATTTGACGGAAACTTAATTTTAATAATATCAATAAAGTTCGAATCAGGGTCAAATGGGGTAAAAACAACTAGGCCAAGGAATCTTTGAAAACAACTTGTTACCACTCTAACAGCATTATTTATGAATTAATCTTTAACCTCTTTGAAAAGCCTTGTTGTCCTTAACAGTAACTTGTAATATCCCTTAAGGCCACATTTTTGACAAAATCTGTATAAAACTTGGTCAAATATGTATATTTACAACATCTAGGCCATTTTTTGTATCTCGGTTAATTGGGGTCAAACATAAGGCAACAGTTTAAATCGTAGAAAATACACAATTTAAAGACTGTAATTGGGTATAAATCGAGCAATTAATTAATGCCCTGTGTTGTCTTTTTCAAATTTTGCACGTTATTAATTTATCAATCAATTAATGAAGAAATTGTTTCCAAATGCGTAACTACCCCATTTGAATTCTTTGAACTGTGCAAACAAAACAATCAAACAGGAAATGTAACAAATGGCCAACACATAAAGGACAATTGATTTTGGTTCATCTTATTTATGAATATTTACACGAATTTATGATATGAACACAGTTGCTGTATATGGCAAAAGTTATTTCGTCGATTTGATATAGAGCAAAATAACAATTTCAACGTGGTCAATCAGAAAAAGTGTTGATTAAATTAAATATTGTCGAGGATATAGAGGATACATGGTTGGTGTCGAGATGGAGAAAATGTATCGGGTGAGGCTTAGAAAAAGCTCGCCCTATTTTCTTTTTTCGGGCCGAACCGGATAAACTTTCCCCATCCCGGCACCAATTATGTATTCTATTTATCCTGCTTCTTTTAAAATTATGCCGCTAACACATGTTATCAAAGACAAATGATTAATTAAGATAACAAAATAAATATTCTGGTCAGCTCCTACATGTACACAACACTCCTTACGACCGAATTACTACCGATTATGTCACGTAAACACTAGTTACACATAAAACTGGTCCATTTTATACTTTCCTATTGAAACTATGAGAACAAATAAAATATGAATCGAGAATGTGATATTTTTAATGTTTGGAATTGAAAACAATGTGCAACAGCAAAACAAAATCTGATTTTCATTTTTAATCATTAGAAATAAAAAAAAAAATATTCAACAGCCAAAACAAAGACTCAATTTTATTTACCTCAACGACAGCTTTAATCAAATTCTTATAACAATAAAGTTACAACTATATGCACTTACATGTTCGGTTCGTCCATCGCTTTATCGAGATGTATTTTAAACCATACTATTTATTCATGGCGTTTGTATCGAATGCTTACCATTCTGACCTAAAACACGATTTAAGAAATCGTAATCCTGTCGGAGCGAGTTATTTTATTCCTATCGAAATTAACAAATATGCATCACAAACACACAATCCGAAATACGTTTTGTATTCGTTCAATGCTTTAAAAATATTAAGTATTGTACTGTTAAAAAACCACCACGTCCAAATTCTTGTCCCTAAAATCCACAGAGTCTTGCTTAAACTAGATATGTTTTGTCAGAGAAATGACGTCAAACGAGAAACGTCATAAATTGCGTAATCAAGTGAATGGATATACAAAAACGGAAAGCCGGTTCTGTAATATGTTTAAAAAAAGATGCAAAGTAGGATGATATGTTATATAAACGATAACATTCACGATGCGTCTAAATAATGCGTCACCCTTGTGTAGTGTATTGGAAAGGTTACACTCAACTATGTGTCACAGCGTGCGTAGGAATACATTATTTCCTGTTGACCTGAGATTGGAAAATGTATTTGCCACCCCTTTATTAGGTCAATGTTTGCAACAGAGGCAGGATAAAGACCTTTATTTAAAATATTATGCCTGTCCGTCGATCAAATTTAAACACTAAGGAAGAGTCGTATGGCTTGCTATAAAACAGATAAATTATCTGTTTGCGACCATCAAAGCATACAGCAATAATTTTAAATACAATGTTTCGTCGTTTATGTGCGTGTCAGGTTTGCACTTAAAACTTCAACTGTATTAAAAGACTGCCTTATGTTAAACAGCCAAAATTCACTTTGCAATGCTTGACTACTACAAAAATGACAACACCATGCAGATTAATCATTTGATAAAAATTCTGACACGACTCAAAGAGATCAATCAGGACCCTGATGTTTGTACATTGGATATTAATACACCCCAGTGGAAGACATCATTTCGCACAATCAGCACTTCATGATCTTTATAGAGTTGGGACATGTTATTCAGACTTAATCACATAAAACTGTGTTATTGAACAGTTAATTAAAACTCCATAATGGGGAAATACCCTTACGCATACACGACATTCTTAATATCAGCGTTGAGTTCACTGTAAAATAACCTTTGAATACAAATTGATTTGATTTTTCTAACGTTCACATGGTCATAAGAAAGTAATTTTCTACACGAGCTGGTCATAACAGGGTAATCATCCGCACGAGCTGGGCAAAGTTATATGTAAAATTATGAAAACGTTAATCATGTGCCTGTCATATCCAAAAAGTTATTATAAGAAATGCACTGAAGGTCAAAACTATATATGATATGTTTTGTATACATGTATCATTCGAAACATCAATAAGCCACCAGCAAAGCAAGTTAAAATGTTAAATTTTACTATCAATAGCAAAGGTGCATGTGTTAAACAATTGTGACGCTTCCAAGAATGTTAGTTGATTTTAGAAATAAATACAATTTGATACTTATCTAAGCTTGATTATTGAGGCGAAGTAGATTCTGGCGAGGTTCGTATACAAATGTAGTAATATAAAGGGTATTATCCACTGAAAGCGAGTGTGCGTATCAAACATGATAACAGCGACCATGCCTACACGTATCTGACAGGAAATTGCCATCGTTCTTGCGCTAAATGCTTTGAGTGAGATTAATCGTTATTAATGACTCAAAAGATTAATATATTTCATAAGATATAAAGACGAAACAACGCAAGATAGTTTTGTTGGTGCAATTATATTACCGTAATGTTATTCTTACAGATGGTGTTTTGCTTTTACAGATTGAAGTTTTCAGAAGTAGCCGCAACTTCAGTAGCGAATGACAAAGCAAGAGGAAGGGCAATACATGTTTGATGGTTCTACTTAGACCCAAAGACTTCACCACCCTCTTGAGTTTACCATAAAGAACACCTATAAGAGCTTTGCTGCCGTCGTAAACCTTCTTGAAAATGGCATTTTTATAATACTGTTGATGTTATGAACGATGTTTACTGTCAATCACTGATGTGTACCAGATAATTTTCAATCGATGTCATTGTCAGGTTAAGGGAAAGGTTGTGTTGGTAAAACCATTATTTATTTATTAACAGGCATAACGAAATAAATGGAAAATATATTTGCCATACTAAGATCTTTTGGGAATATTACCATCAAAACAAAAAAAAATATCACATTTACTACCAAAAATCTTGGAACATTGTTAGGAGTGAAATTCGAGTCAGCTAATACAAGGTGATTTAAGGTGAAATGACCAATGGAATAAACAATACAAGACATAACATACAATATGTACATTTGTGTTGCGTCACACTTTTCGACCATGGGTTCTTTCCTCATGTACTATAATACGGTTTCTCCCGTGCTGGTGCAGGTGAAATATCATTTTAAGTATAATTTATTCCATTCATATGAAATACGTAAAACTAATTTTGCATTGTATGTCGATGAATTTCATACACCTTATCAACATCAAGAAATACAAGATGAAAGCCTCATATGAATTATTGCGACGTATTAACTACGGTCAACATTGTGTGCATGCATCTATTAAACAACTTCATAAAACAATTACAAAGTGATTCGACCTTATTTAAAGGTACAGGTGCATTCCAAATAATTCAAACAAGAGGTTTAGCCTCCTGTCAAATTGCCGAGGCAAATGTTGATTCTGTTGATGCTGTTACTAAATATAATAAGGTTGGATGCTTTTTCTAATTATATTAACTATGAGAATGAAAATATAATCAAAGATGACAAACCCATCATAGCAAACATTAAAGTGAAACATGCAATACCAACGACGAAATAGTAATAATCCACCTCTTGGAATAGGTCAAAATTCGATGTACGTTTTACTTATTGCAAGAGAATCATCACTAAAGCATGACCTCATTCAAGGTTAAATATTAAATAGTGATTTAGCCAAAATGAATACTTAGCAGTTGTGTGTAGCTTTTGTGACTCATACCGTCTGGGCCAATGGCTTTATTTGCAATCAAATGAGAAAAAATTTCAACGTTCTTCTGTTATATTTATCTGCCTTAAGGTTTTGTTCATTTTTAAAACCAAAAGAGATACATCGTGGTAAGTATTATCATCAGTCAATATAGAGCATACGTAACCATGTTTTGTTTTTGCTTGTGTTAAAATTCCGTAGAAGAAAAATACTCAACAGCTTTGAGTTCAATTAAGCTTTGACACTATTCCAAACTCACATTAAAACGCCTTCAAAATAGGTCGTTACACAAATCAACGTCTTTGACCTAAAAAGTGACCTGTTATCAATAATATTCTCATGGCAATAATTATATAAACTATAGCACAATCTTGTTCTCAAAAGCTTCACTTTATTTAAGATTTTTGCCTGAATTGATGTGATCGATTCTAATTCATCAATTCATCATTTGAAATAGGGATTTACTTCTGGAAACCTAAATTCACATTTTCAAGCGTATATTCACATCCAGCATACTAAAACGCATTGACAACCCTTTTGTTGTCTTACATTGTGTTTAGTGCTGTATAATTCGGAGTATGTATGCGAGGCGCCTCGCTAAGGACAAACGCGGTTTAATACATATGCGTTAAGTACCGTCCAACTGGATTTTCGCTAAAGAGACACTTCCTTTAAACAAAAAATACCATACAAGCGGAAAGTGGTGTTCCTGATGAGCATGTGCGAACTTCACATGCTTATCTGGGATGACACTTTACACAAATACATGAAGCCCCGTTTTACCAGAGCGAGATTCATATGTATATGACTAAAAACTAATTCTTACATGATGTTGAAACTATAAAATGTAAAATACTGAAAAATATCTTTGGAGTAATTATTCACATAATTTTTACAAATTGAAATATACATTTTTAAAAACAAAACGATTATTGATTTGTTTGAATTAACTTAAAAGCCGCTTATTTGTTATCAAGGAAGTAATTGCGCACATAATAAACGTCAGATTACTTATCTTTCAACCAAATATAATCAAAATTAAACCCCAATTTATCTGAGTTATTTCAGCATGAGACCAGTCTTATCAACAGTAAAGGGTCCTTTATTGTAGGCAAGAGACACACTGCCATACAATAAGACGCAGGACAAAGGCACATACCTAATACAAACACCAAAGAGTAACACTTGTGGTCACCGCCATGTAACGGTCAACCGAGGACCTATTTGCCTCAAATAAC